>PNEQ01029412.1:0-19442 GCA_003012365.1 Medauroidea extradentata | reverse complement strand
ACTGGCAAACGACTCATTTTTTTTAAAGCCTACATATAATTGTGCATAGTATGACTTCACACGTTCTCAATTTTTTTCAACCCATTTGGTTGAAAACTTTTTGAGTTTTTTGCACCAACGTGAAAAAAACTACCGGGCATGGCCTTAAGGCCCATATCACTGTGCTATCGAACAACTAATGAACAGTTATTGTTTGCTTGAGTATACATATATTCTTGGAGGCTAACCTACAGGTCAGTGAAACCACGAATTTTTTCCGTCTCTACCAATCAGTGATCATTAGAGATGATGGTTTATCGCGGGAAAACTTGACTATTTGCTAGACTTCAACATACACTCAGCTTATGAAAAGATAACTGGCTTTCGCTTGTACGTGGAGTTGTTGCCCCAATTTGACTAAGCCAATAAGAATCCTGGTATTGTAATATTTGATGCCTGTTATTGGTCTGCAGACAGCTACGGTGTGTCAGTGGTTTCAAGGCTATGTTGGTGCAAAACATTTTCGCGATATACCATCATCTCTACTGATCATGAAGCAGGGCTGCACATGTGCACATAAGGCATTGAAACAAACAGTTGCAGAATTCTGTTCGCGAAAAATCGTGGGCTCTAATTTTAATGTGTATTGTGCGCCAGGCGGTCTGCCCTATGGCATGATGGTAATTGTGCATAACGATAGATAGATAGATAAAGATAGATAGAGAGAAACAGGGAGAGTGGGAGGGGAGGTCTCTTCCGCTGCGCCACGCACTTCCTCAGCACCCAGGTGCAAGTGATTACGCGAACTTTAATGCACCCGGCCGCGACACCCATGGCTCGGAATAGCCCCCCGTAACGACGTCTATCTCTCATCTGCGCAGCCTATTATAGCTCGTGGTAACATTGTCTTAACCCCCTCAGCCGTAGCCAGACTCAAACCAACGTGAGGCCGCACGGGTCGGCAGACGCGCCGCAAGTCCTTCGCCACCCTCCAGCCGAGAAACGCCTTTATTATTTCTCCGAGCGCCGCTTTTAGAGGTTGATGGGGGTGAATTGCCCGAGAAGATGGGGTCGTCTTTTTTATTCTTCCTCCCGCCTAGGACGAGTAATTTTGATAGCGAAGTGGATGGGAGGGACTGGCGGGAGTAATCGCCGTTCATTATGCACCTCCTCGGGAGGGCCGTCTCCCGAGACAAATCGGCCTCTTTCCCTGCAAGACGGCCGCCTCGCGAGGACGCCGGCACCTGGGTCTCACCCCGCCCCGGGGATGTCTGATGAGCCATTTAGGCGCCCGTCGGCACCAGGTGGCGCCCAACGCAAGAGCGCACTTAGTATCGCGCACTCTGCCCGTCGTAAAGTCGCTGAGCTCTCCCCCTCCCCTCCACCACTTCTTTGCTTGTGAACATTGCAGAGGTTCTCGTGTCTTGCGTGTAACATCCATGTACGTTGTTGATACCTGATGTAAGGTACACCCGAATGGAAGAGGAGATCGGCGTAGGACAAACAAGCTGACGTAAGTTTTTAAAAATACGTTCGTGTCAACATTAAAATAAACCCAAGAACATACAAACAATTGCCTATCCTATATGCGGTTGTATTAGTCACCTGTCTGGAAAGGGTAAAACATCATCCAGATTCAGACGTTCAATCAGTAACTCAAGTAGAGTTTTAAAGCTTCCAATAAGTAACTACTGCCTAAACTGCTTGCAGGCTGTCAGTTATTAACTTGGTTATCAAGAAAACCAGGTAACCTGACTCAGGAAACGTACCTAACCCCACACTGAGATAAAATTTTGTTGGTGCAAACAACATTTGTTTGAATCAACCAAATCATTTGTTTGTATAGGGGCAACGAAATATTTGTTTGCTCGTACCAAATTATTTGGTTCCCTCGATTTGTTTGAGGCAAATAGCTGAATTTTGTTAGCAGTACCAAACATTTAGCTGGTCATAAAAATATTTCGTTGGACATATCAAATGTACACGCAATATTTTAAGAACTAAATAAATTATATTTTATAAACTTAAAAAATTTCTGAAATTTTAAGACCTAAAAAAAAGTATGCTTGGTCCGGGATTTGATCCATTATCCTTTCACTTGCCTCTTTCTATTCATGACCTAACCAACTGAACTACGAGTGCTTCTGTGACATTGAGATTGATATTTCTATAGGAATAATTGGGCCTGTTATTAAATTACGATTGTATTGCTTTATTTTCAAACATGTTTGTCTTCCGTCTACGAAAATATAAACGACGTCAAATAATATTACCAAATTATTACCGTGCACCGCAGCACAAAGAACGAGACGTGCAGCTGCGGTGTTTTTCAACTTTATAGCATTCTATTTTGTGATCGATCGAATTAACCACTTTGAAATGGTTATAGCTAAAATTAAGATACTTGAATTATGCTGATTAACAGTTTAGACGTCCTACTTGTCGCACAAGCTTATATTTTGAAAGTTGAGCTATACAGTGTTCGCAATCTTGTCGCTCACTCACGCCAGTCTGCCATCTTCCTTAAGTCAACCAAATGGATTTAGTTTCGCCAACAAAATCATTTAGTCCATCGAAAAAAATTGTTGGTTCAAAGCACATCACTTATAACTAACAATATTATTTTGTTGACAAGTTGTAACAAGTTGTTTGTTTGCACAAAATATTTATTCGACGTCCTATAGTAATCAAATATACGTTTTGCACAAACAAATTGCCTTTAAAGAATAATTTGGTTAAGGGAAATAATTTAATTTGTTTGGAGGACTCCAAGTGTGGTCTTATCAACGAAATATTGTTTAGCTGAAGCAAACATCACCCAAACAAATATATTTAGTACAATGAAACAATTCTTCCTCTCAGTGCCGAGGGTTGTCTAATGTAACTGCTGTGTACGTATATTATAAAGGCTGTAACAAATACTAACCGGTAGGTAATACATAAGCAATACATTCAGGGTCGTGGACTGGCACTCTGAGTGAAGGGAACCTCGCGAGACAGTGCCAGTTGCGATGACTTTTGTACATATAAAAGGAATCAATGAACATATCCTTTAAACTAAGGAAAAAACTTGCAAAGTTAAGTTTATTGTATGGTGGTTGGTTCAGTACACTGCAGAAGGTAGCACAGGGCACGTGGTGCTTGGTTTTATACATTTATATATAAACAAACTTTAAACGTTTCTTATGTACTTGGTGTACATAACTCAAACAATCAAAAAATTTCGCTTGGTTCCTTTTATATCCAATATACAGTAATGTACAATGCCACGCTGCAATGCTTGCCTACGTACTATAGGGACACAAACGTACTGCCTATGGTAGTCGAAAGTTATTTACTTAAAATCCAGTAATAACCTGAAAACACTACATTCTTTTATAGCAATGGGAATTAAAAAAAAAATCGAATTACATATATGGCAGGATTCGTAGAAGTAGAATAATAGCGAACGATGTGAAGTTATACTCGGCAGTAGCGTTTAACTTACTGGGTTTGGTTTCGTCGTCTACGATGGTGAATAAGTACTCTTTTTTTGTAGAGTAAAAAGATTAATGTTCCCGGAGCAGACAGTTCAACTACGTGCAATATCAGCAGCACTAGCTGCAATGTATTTTTATTACGAGTTGAAGTTCTTATAGGAACAGTCGACTTTGTGGAAGTGATCGTCCGAAACATTCCCAGCAGTAGGGGTGTTGTCAAGCCTACCTCACAGCGGGGATAGGCAGAGTTTCAAAAACGAGGGTTGCGTGTGACTAATATTAGGGTGGTGGGGAGGGGAGCAGCGCTGTCTGCCTCACATCGCATTGCTTTTATACTTTAATCTTGATTTATCGTGTTTAGTTTTGCGACGCTTGCCCCGAGATAAATTATCAACTTAGCCGCTGTTTTGTTCGACGCAGATGTCGGCACATCGGGTCTTAATCTCTCCTCCAGCTGCCGGCTGCTACAGTGATCAGCAGAGAACTGTTTCAAGTCACACTGGAAATTTAAAAAAAAAATGTCTTGTAGTAAATAAAACTGGTAAGTGCTAACTTTCTATTATAAATTGCACCTCGTAGCGTAGACGAACAAGCACTATGATTTCTCACAGGTTCAGTTTACATCCAAACACCAAACATGTGCCACTTAAGAAGGCAAGGTTTGTATGCTGAAGCTGTAAACGTTCACTCAAATTCACGGGAATTAGAAAATCAAATGATACAGAAAAAGCAACGAAAAAAAAAAAAAAAAAAAAAACAATTCTACTAACCAGTTTTGCCATAGCATTTTCTAAAGTAAATTCCTTGCTATGGCACTTTCGTTTAGCATTATCTATTGTGCCGAAATCAAAGTTATAAAATTACGGCTCTTATAGTTCACTGGCAAAGGATCACTCCAGCAAAATATTTGTTCAAGTTGACAAAACAATTTTTTTATAGAGAATATTCTGTATTGACTTTTAAATTACATTCCTTAAAAAATTGTTGTCGGTGTTTACTAAAGAACCTCGCCCTCTTCATAGCCCTTATCATTCACTTCGTTAAATTTCATAATCTTGTTATGATATGGCCTGGCAGTCCAGAGCCGGACAACGAGAGAGGTTCGAGCTGCAATCAGGTCAGTGTTGGGAAACCATAGAAGACAGCAACTCACCTCACCCCCCTCGTAGTGGCGCAATAATGAGGACAAGCACGCCGATATATGGCACGGTTACCAAGTAAACAAGGTCTGTCGTCGGTCTGTCGTCCACCAGCACTCATCCGGTCAACAGCAACCCAGTGCGTGCTCGTCCGTCGATGCTATCTCCTCATCAATCCAGCTTTCGGTAACGTCAGATCTAGTTATGTGGCAGCAACCCTCAACTTAACACAATATATTAATAATCAGTAATATTGCGCTCCTCTCCTAAATTAATATAATACTTTATAACCGTCTTTGTATTCAGAGTACCTGCCATTGTAGTACAGTATAGTAAATGCCAGTTTAACCATAACTGTCTCACAGTCATTTAGCCCTAAATAATATCTAAATGAACCCTCAGTGTAGCTAACATCTGAGTGAAACCCCTCAAATTAATAATAACTCATGACCAACCAAATTAATAATGACTTAAATATTCATTTTGTAACAATCTGATCATTGTGATTAAAGACTTTAGAAAATTTTACTTAGAAATACAATACAGATTGGTTACACTACATTGTCTTGCATTATGCACATTATCTGCATAATCAAATCATTACACTGCAACACTTAACATATCAAATTTACGATGATGATGACAATTCTTTGCCATGTAATGAAAACTACGCAGAACTTAGTCTCAATTATGTACAAAAATTATACACAGAACTGTAACTTGCAATGTCCCCATAAATATACGTTTTCATCAACTCCTCTGACTTATTCAGATATGACACAGTAATTTCTGAATGTAAAGTAATGCAACCTCTTCAGGAAAGTGTTGGATGGCAAGGCAGACGCCATTTGAGCGTCCTGCTATTAAAGCAAGTGTCTGAGTGAGCAGGAGTCGACCTTAGAGAGCTTGCGCGCTTTCAGGGGATTGATTATCGAGTTCTTACGAGATAATTTCAAATTGTCGAATTTCACTTACTACCTATATTTCGAAACCTTTATCTCATTATGGCGGAACTGTATTCTTGAGTTGAAATTCCGAAGTGCGGAATCTTAGTGCGAGATCTTCCTCAGTTTCGAACTTTCAGTCACACTCCCGTGGCAGACACCTGTGAGTGAAAAGAACACTATATCTACTTATTTGATGTACTGAACGCACTCTCTGGAGAAAAAAAAGCTGTTCGTTCTGTGGTGTCCGTGTAGAAATACACGGCAAAAGTGTCATGGCTGCCGGCTTCAAGGCAATCGCATCTCACCACCCCCAAGAGCATGCGAGATTTTTGCTCATGGAATAATTTCATTTCGAAGTTATTTTCACTCAAGAATAGCATAATGGAATCTACCACGAAACTTCGAGCAGATTCGCAATGGAATAATCTCGCAAAATTTCAAGAATTGCCTCCCAAGTCTTGCTGTAGTCCGAAAGCACACAAGTAAGACCTGCAACTATATGATATAATTGTAAGTGTCCAGTGAATGAGTAAGAGATTTTGGTCAGCGCTTAAGAGGAGTCCTTCGCGGTGTCGAATTTCCACTTTTGACGCGTGGGAGCAGCGTAGCGATAAGAGCCAGTGTCCCACGCTTGACGAGAAGCATATCACCTCTATTCACAGCGCGCCAAACTGGCGTGCAAGGTTTCCGTTGTAGTCTTTTTACTATGAGACTTTAAGCGGTGGCCCCAATATTTTACTTTGGAATAGTATGAAGTAAAGACCAACGCATGCCTCTCGTTTTGCACTTTACGAATTTAGGTAATATTTTCGGAGTTACAACAGTCTAAAAAAAATCCTTTTTAGCCATTTTGAGAGGCCCGAATATCATGTTTCTAATAAGCTTGCTACATTTTTGAAAAAATAGAAGCATGGTTTCAAGTGTGTGTTATTTTCGTAGGTAAACATAATATGAATAAGTTAAGCGGTTTCGCGTAAAAAAGTATACGCGTGACACGCTGCAACGCCGTCTATGCGCCAGTCGAGGTGAGTAAGAGCAGCGCCGGAGGAGGAACGGGAAGACCCGCCGACCAACGGCATCGACCGACACGATTCCCACATGCGAAAATCCGGGGACCGACCCCGCCGTACAAGCGTCGAAAGCCAAAGGATTGGTCCGCAGATGCATGATGCATTTTAATCATTTACCTTGACAGAACTGAGCGCAGAAGAAACAAAATGACAATTTTAACCATGATAATTATTTTTTTTTAATGACATAATATAAGGCTAATATTTACTAAGGCATCTATAGACATGAGCTTTTTACCTTTCCGGGAAAACCCCGTATTCCTAGAATAGTAATTCACCTAGATACAGGTGTACCGGCAAACAGATGAGAGAAAACGCTTTGCGGGTGAATATTCTTGAGGTGGTGACAGGGTGGACGTATTTAGCGTGTTCGAGCTCAAGAAGTGCGGAGAACTATGGTCGACACAGTACACGTCATGCCTCGCTCTATCCTCTTTAGACGCAAGTCACTAAACTGTGCAATCTGCCGCTAATATCTCGCACCTATGTAATATCCAGTGACGATCCTATCATTTTATGACGTAATAGCGTAGATACAGATGTGTTGCTCCTGCGTGTACCTTTGCAAATATTCTGAACACAAATATTGTCATGCTTCAAAAAGACCGCAAAACAGCAATGTTTTGTCCTTTTGGACCGCGAGAAAATAAGTTTGTTAGATGTATGGAAGACCTGAAAAGGGTAAATATGCACTCATGCAGCGTTCTTTGAATTATATTTATTCCTAAACAGACACCACTCTAGCGAGTAATTTAAAACTTGTGACGAACGAAACTCTACATTCTGTTATAAAAATAAGCCAAACTCAAGCAAAATACAGTTTTTTTTTTTTGCTAACTAACAGTGGATTATTTTGTAAAACGTGTACATAGAATTGTGCATGGTATGCAAGCTATTAGTCTTGAATTTCTTCAAAGATTTCTGTAAAAAAAATTTCGAGATTTTCGCATAAATACGAGAAAAAAAAAACCCTAGCATGGAAGTTGTACGCACGACGTTTAGTCTAGTGAGAATAAACAAATATAGGAATCACGTGGTAATATTTGTTGAGTAAACAGGGTCGTTGGTCATCCTGTGAATAATCCAGCAATCCGAGAAAGGCGCGAGGGGAGCTGCGAAGTTCTACACCGAGCACCTGCGCCCAGCCATAACTTGCAGCGGTGCTGCATGCGCCCCACGAGGAGGGAGGAATCGCCAGATAAGTTTTATCGTTTTTGCGCAAAATGATTAAGGCTCCCGAGAAATATGCTTCCCTCACCCTCCTTGTGGGGATCGTCTCTAGCCCGCTCACGTATGAAGTATGATGTTAGATATATTTTTTTCCACCCCCACCTTCGAAACCCTCGCGCCGAAGAAGTTTTCCACAACCCGTAGGAATTTGTCTTCCTTCGCCTCGCTTTTACCTTGATTGTCGACCTGAGGGTAACAAGCGGCTAAGGTGAAGGGAATTTCCCCACGTAGTGAAGCAAAAAAAAAAAAAATCTTGACTGGATGGGTGGCTTGTGTTCTAATGTCAGAACGTAATCCTATCAGCTTACAGCTGTCCAGGGTGCAGTAAATTTTAGTCCGGCAAAAACACGTATTCTGAGATGTAAGTTTGTTTCCAAGTAAGTACTTGTCTAAATACTTCTATATGCTGTTCACTATAAACAGAGTACTCAGCAAAACTTGTAATTAATTAAACATTGTTTCATTGGGCCAATAAATGTTAACTTTTGAGAGTGTTGAAATTATTGCACTGGTTTGCAGTTACATGGAAGTTTTCATACTAAAAATCGTAATTATGGTTGCAAAATGGCTGAAAGAAAACTTTATGCAGTGCTTAATTTATCGTGAATGGCCTATACATGTACTGTAAAGCTAAATTAGAACTCAGTAATTGACTTAAGTGTACTGAGTTACATAAATATATTTCCTTTCGTTTGTTTAATATTAAATTAACTAAATGAATACGAGGCAAACATACTTTGCATAACTATTTCAACAACTCCGTCTTTATTCTAGAAATTATACACAAGAAAATAATTAAATCATATGTACAGTAGGAAAACTAGGAAAACCTGCCTTTGGGAGCATGACTTGTTGGCCGTAAATAAAAATGTAAGAGCCTTCCGTGTTGACAGGTAAAATCATTATTTCCGAACTACAGTAATGGATATAAGCTACCGCTGCAGCTTGCGACAGCCATTAGATTATTTTTGTGAACATGAACTGTTTTTAGTGCCAAATTACGTGTTTAACGTGAAAGTAATGTTTTTTTTCCCCATGCGTACACGTAAGCCCAGCAGAAAAAAATCCAGGAAATAATAATGCTTTCCCAAATGATAGCGATTATTACAGTTTATAAAAGTAATTACTTGTAAAAAGGCTTAGTAATACTGTGATCGGGAATTCTTAAGCGTAACTTGTCTGTAGAACACTTATTTTAATAACAAATGCAAACTAATATTTTTCTTCGGTATCGCGCGCAGTTAAAATGTCAAAATTCTGTTAGACGCCGGTAATCTTCGCGAGCTGTGCCCCAAAACGTTCCACGGCATACAGCTACATAAAACACTTCGCTTTCCTGGATTCTAGCGTTACGTGGGTACGTTAAATTTAAAACTTTAAGAGTGCATGGTATATAAATAAACGCTGAAAACATCAATTTATTTCTACGCTTTTTCGAAGCCAATATGGATAAAATACTCAATGACAATCCCAGATAATGGTATTTGCCCACTTTATGAGTAAATATCTATCCAGAATTACTAATTCGTTACGTGTGATCTCTTGCGCCGCAGTTAAATGCACGAGGTTCCGGCGTCAGAGATTGTGCCTCAGAAGATCGTAATACTGGGAACAATTTTGTTTAAAACGTTGGCTAAAATTATTGTCTAGGATTGCTACTGTTTCATTTTCGTAAATTGGCTTCAAGATACCTACAGTTAAAGATTAATGCTTTTAGCGTTGAATTATGTACCACGCCCTTTTAATCACGTTGCCAATCACGTTTACGTCAAGTAGCATAGGAACGAACGTTTCGAGAGGTTAGAAGTTCCCTCTGCAGATACAGAGTAGTTCTAAAAACGGCCTTAAAATTACAAGTACGTACACTTGCAAGCATACCAACACTGTCAAGCCGTTTATACTGACCGTTTTACTGTATTTCCTGAAATAACAATCAATACAGTGACGCTGTTTCAAGTTGCCTTCATACCAGCACGTGATATGTGTTGCAGCAGAGTAGTCTTTTCTTATAAAACTACTTAACGAGGGACTACATTTGTGTATGTCTACAAAAAAGAACGAACACTTCATATCTGTCATCTTAAGTTTAAAAATTCTACACGCTAATTATAAACATGTTTTTTAAGTCTCTCGAAATGGCAAAAAAAAAAATAAATAAATAAAAAAAATAACTACTTTTACAAACTGTCAGAAAACCAAACATATTCGAAATGCTTTACCATTCATTGAACTCGAAACCACAAATCACACAAAATAAAACATTGGCCATTGATTCAATTGTCGTACGGAAAAAAAAAAAGTAACTCGCTGTGCGCTAGTTACGTGGCTTGCGCATAGAGCTGACTCAGCACACACGTCAGTAAAGAACTATACCTAACTACTTATTCGTTATCACCAACATTGCAATGTTAAAATACTCACCAATGCCCTGGTGACACTGAGCGTTTTTCAAAGAACTAAACTAGTCAGTAAAGAAGCACAGGTGGTTCGTGGTAAAGCGAGAGCACTTCTGAAGATCACATTGTCTAGAATAATGACTTAAAAAGTGTATTTACTGTGATCCTAGACGTTAACTTTGAGTAGGTAGAATCTAGCATCTACACTTTGATTCTAATATGTCGTACAGAATAAAGTGAGCACTGAAGATTTAATCTTTGAAAAATATTACTAGCCGTTACTGCATGCAATTCAACATTACCAATAGTTACCTTACGCCTTGCTTGGTTGGCAACGAACCGCCGAATGTAGTTACGTTAGTTTTCCTGTTTAAACATAACAATACTGAATTACAATAAACTAAACCGGCGTATTGTATTTTATATAATTAATAAACTTTATTATATCAAATTGTAGGCCTATAGGTTCCTACCGGCTGCACCATGTATGCTACAGGCACAAACATCAAGTGATGTGTCCAGAGAGGTTAAAGTCATTTCACGTCGTTAGCCGTAACGAGCAGAAAGATACGAATTGACTGAAAATAGAAATTTAGCAGGGCTTTTATGAGTGCTTACTTTATCCTGAACCCACTATGCTTAGATGGACTTGTTTGTATTGAAAAGTGACAGGAAGCTATAAATTAACTAAAAAGAAAAGTAACTAGGGCTTCAAAAATACTCTCTTTATCCCGAACCACATATAGACAAAATATTCACGCAAGTGTCCATAACAGGTTTTTCTAGGACGGTGTGCCTATTTTACGGTACGGGGTCACGAGGGCATACTTCTTCTCGAAATGTCATAGTGTTGCGAAGCGGCGGACTACCAGTGGACGGTCTATATATAATCCCTGCTAGCAGATACTGACAGCGAAGCCACCGCACGTCAGTTTGCAGGGTTGTAGAAGGATTGGGGTGGGGGTGGGGTAATATCGAAGACGCGGCGAGATAAGCTGCCTTGCACGGTCCACGGCGAGTGCACAAGGCGGCCCGCTGTGCCTCACGACCTTGACCACGCCCCCCTTGCACAGTGCGCCACTGTCCGCTCGCGCCTGCACTAGGTGCACACACGCACAGTTTATACATAGCGCTGCCTACACCACAGCCCAGGAGGGAACTAGCAGAGCGGTTATGTACATGTTATGTTAAATTCTACGTGACTACACTCAGTCAACTGTCAAACCTACACAGTAAAATAAAAAAACCTTCCCAAACAGCACTGGAAGTTTTTCACTCACACACCGTATGGGATAGTAACCATACTTCAGCTTGTAATTACAGAAACTGTTTAACATTATTAATAAATATATTTAACTGCTTCCTAAGCAAAATGTGTAGGAAAAATGCCATTAAAGTATGGGAAACAATATTACCACACCTAGTTTATGAAACCTTCTATGTACGAGTGTAGTACATTTACAGCATTTTTACGGTGTACATATCGCACTGTCAAAGTAATACGGTCATAACTCTGCAATTATGGAAAGTGGCCATCACTGGAAAAAGGATGTTTCAATCTTTTAAATATAAAATTATCATAACTATTCCCCGAATATTTATAATTTAATAATAACTATTTGTTATATCCCAGGGTTAAACTTTCTCTCGTTGTGCAATAATATGAGAACTAGTTCGAAAATGGCCCTGGTATTGTTAAAGGTTATTCTTGTGAGAGATGTATTATATTTTTAATTTAGGCCATCCACAATTTAAAAAAGAAATATAAGGCAAATCTTTTCAAAATGTATCCAATCATAGACTGCTGTTCTAACAAATTACAAATTCTGACGTGTGGCTGTATTACTTTGACAGTGCGATATGTTGAGCTAACTTTCAACACCAGACACGCCTACCATACCCACGCTATAAAAATTATTCGTAAATTTATTACATTGATATACAGCACGCGCCACGTAAATTGACGGGTAACGAGCTGAAATGTGTAGCATATAATATTACTACCATTTTAAATTCGAATGTCTAATTTACATAGGTCGATTTCATTCCGGTATTATTTATAGGCTACTACGTGTTTTTGCAGCGGCGTGTTGCTTGAATTCCTTGAATGTGCCCATCTCTCAGTAGCTGCCACTCGCCATCTAAGCTGGCGCGCAGTGTAGGCTACAGTAGAGTTAAGAAAGTAGGCATGGTACATTTGTTTCCCATTCATCAGTGAAAGTGCTCCTATATATTTTTAAATATAGTCAAGTGCATACTGATGTTTAGACTTTTATGGTAATAAAATAATGCTCAGTTTACAAAGTCAATCACGGTAAGTGCCCCATACTGTGTACGGGTTAAAAACTTCCAATAATATTTACGAAGGGATATTTTTTTTTTACCGTGGGAAATTTTACAAGAAAAATAGTAAAAAACTGAAATGTTAGGAAGCTAACGAAAATTGAATATAGCAGGTTTACTATTGTTCGTCATTTTAACTGTCAAACTATAATGGTAGTTAATGAAAAAATATATATATAATATTTCATTCGTTATTAAATAAAAAAAAAAGTCGTCACATCTAGTTTCGATAGAATATTATGGACATATATCGCTGTGAAGTTAGTCAACTTATCGGAGGCAGCATTTCTTCCAAAATATAACGTCTGGCGTACCCTTGTTATACGAATGCCTAATTCCAGTGGAGTGGACATACCTGGTTTTGAATTAAAACACAAATTATCGACTGATTTTTAAAAAGGAGATGTCCTTTTTTGATTAAATCTGACTACATATTCGTGTGTAGCTCTCACTAACCTTGTATCTCCACCGAAACAAAAAAAAAAATAATAAATAAATAAAATAAAAATTACGTTGCAGCAACGAAGTCTTAACTTTTGCCCAAACACATCTTATTATCTAATGTCGCAAAACACTTATCAATCACACTGCTTAGTACACCAAATCAGTGTGTTTATTCACGTGCAAGTTTAAATAATTGGAAAGGTCGTAAGATAAATCCTGATTCAGCACTGCGAAGAATTTCCTACGTGATTTTCGTGTCCTTTATTAATGCGTATGCATGGACTGTACGGGCAACAAATATTTTGATCAAACCTGAATTAAAGTGCCACAAATAACAAGTAGTTTTTTTCTACATGTTACTCTACCTCAATCTAATTTATTCTGATAAATAAAATTATAACGCAAAACCAATCAAAACTATGTGGTTTCAGGAATATTTGTCGTCAGTTACGTACAGTCACACAGGCTTCCATAACATTAAAAAATGTTCTAGTACCAAGAAGCAAGTTTTGTAAAGACATTTTTTGCAAGTAAAATACGATTATAGACGTACGGAACTGACATAACAACGGGTGTTCGCATACTTACGTTACTTTCTCGCGTTGAACGTTCCGTACAGTGTGGGTAACTTAAAATGTTCAACGAAAACGGTAGATTCGTAGTAGCGTAAAAAGTTTGTTTTTGAAACATTTCAAATTAAAATATAAAATGCACAGACAGTAAAAATAGGCTAATTCACAATCTACTTAAACGCACTGCAAATGAGAACAAAAAACAAGTCCGTCATGACACTGACGGATAAGCTATGCACAGTATACGCTATTCGCGGTAAATACTGCACTTTTAAAGCGATATTTTTTTCTTCAGACAATTGGTACGATTCCGCCCATTATTATTATAAGCGTAGTTGTGTAGGTAATAAACACAATGTGTAGTATTCGTCGTATCCAAAAGCAAACGTTTGAAATGAAAGAATCATTAATATTGACAAGAACGTTCAAAACTGCTCTCTTAGTCGTGAACATGCTGTAAGTATCACCACGCCACGTAACATTACAACAGACTTGCGCAGAGTATTTACCTACTAATAATACGTTTAGCGTCGTTTAGTTCGTCGACCGACTGCTAAACGATATTTAGTAACATGAACGCCGGGGACATTATTGTAGGTTTATTTCTCCCATGTGCGCGTAGGGTCGTTATATAATAGACTGGAGGGAGTGAAGGGGGCTGGAACACAGGACCTGTAGTAGTAATCGCCTGTAATAGCGATGGAAAACCACGCAGGATCGACAAACGGCAGAACGAGATACCCACGTCGAACTTGACTAACCTCGACAAAGCTAAACATTACTAACATATGCCTTTGTAGCTCTGGATAGAGACATAGGATACCGCGTCCAAGCTGGTCTCTGGTAATTTGTATGACAATTTCTAGCAATAAAGAAGTGACTAATTACACAAAACATTACAGCCATACCCAAAATAGCTCGTCCATGAGGTAACTCGGGAATGATAGGCTACATCACTTTAAAAAAGTGTGCGGTTGGTAAATTAACGCTAAAACATCAGTTTAACTCTACACGTTTCTGAAAGTCATATGGGAAAACTACAAAATAACAAACCTATATAATGATATTGCCCAAATTTATGAGCAAACACATGCGCAAATTTATCCATTTGCTAGGCGTAATCTGTTCCGTCGCAATTAAATGTACGAAATTTCCACGTCAGCGATTGCTCTTCAGAAAAACGTCACTCGAGAAAAAATTTACTCAGAAAGTTGGTAAAACCTGCCGTAGAAGATGGCTGGGTTTATTTATTTATTTATTATTTTTTTGCAAACTGGCTTCGAGAAATCTACAATTTTAAACTGGTGCTTTTAGCGCTGAATTTATGTATTTCAAGTGATAATGTTTGAATAAATTAAAAAAAAAAAAAATACTAACTTACGTTAGGATAATATTTTCGTTTGACATTTGTGTGTCAGTTAATGAGCTACAAGTTTCTTAAAAAAAAAAAAAAAATTAAAATAATATATGACGGAACGTAAGAAAAAACTGTATTACTAGCATGTTTCCCTAGCTGGCATCTTCTCCCATTAGACCTACCTTATGATATTTGTATTAGTCTTTGCAGCCTATTACAAGAACGTTTTAAATAAAACGGCACCAGTAAATAAACACATTCGGCACACAAGATACTGTTTTACACAGCTAACAATCCTAGAAATGGTATGACATAAACTAATACGTAATTTTAAGCCACAGACAACAGGACGAGTTGGAGATAACGGAACTCGATTACATTTCGTCGGCTTACTTCTTAAACCTCGTAAGTCCATTTCTTAGAGGAGAGCAAAAAAAATTGTAGAAATTGTAGTCATACTACACTGTAGATATAAGGTTTTTTTTTTTTTTTTAGTTTTAGCTTAGAAGAAAGCTAACGTTCAGTAGACTTACAAGGTTTTAACACTAGAAGCGTCATGAAAATTAGCACCAAATCAGCTGGAATGTAAACTTGGAAAATCTGGACTTACGAAGTTTTAGAAGTAAGCCGACGATTTGTATTCTGGAGGGACCAGGATTTCTTCCACAGTTTTTAAGACGTCCTGATTTCTGCATTCCAAATTTCCTCATGTCTGTTTTCGGAATTTTTTTATAGCTGTTGCTGTTTCTCCGTACCCAATTTCCACTATGTCCTGTCAAAAATCTCGTCTTGTCGTAATGACATTGTAATCATTACTTCGGTGATCTCTTTTTGTCTTTCGTGGCCTTGCCCTCTTCCTATGCTCTGATGGCGTACATTATAGAATTTCCTGGTTCACTTGTACTATTCATCCTTTGACATGTCCAGACCCCACTGAGCTATCGCCTTCCTATATCCTCGTTTATTTTCCTATCCGTGTGCATGTCCACTCGAACTGCGACATTGCTGAATTTGTGCACTGAGAGAAAAAATATGCAGCGAACGTTCTTTGCAAATTATTTTTGTGGTATACAAAAAGTAATTTTCGGTGGCCAGAACATTTTTGAGGTGATGATAAAATGTTTTTGTGGTGAGCACAGAAATTATTTGTCAGAGCCAATACAAATAAAAATTTGTATTTGCCACAAAATTGATTTTTTTTAGTATAGGTCTACCATTTTGAATCTTTCAAAACTTTTTTCTCAAGAGTTCACTTATGTTGCCATAAGATTATTTTTATTAGACTTTGAAACATGCCGTAGCACCTGAAATTTAAAACTGCGTACATGTATTATATTATTATCTTATAGTTTTTACATGTCACAAAATAAAAATTACTGGTTTCATATACATACAACATCCCTCCTGATAGTTAATTGTTAGAAATTAACAAAGGTAACGAAGGTGTAACAATTTGAGACCGCTTTAGAAAGTGATATCAGGTGGTAATTGTAGTTAATCTTGTATGTAGCATAGGCGGGAAATGATGGGTTCTACGACAGCCTCTTCACAAACTATGAAAATTGTCTGCGTCTGCAGTACAAGCCTTAGGTTTTATGACACATGCAATAATAACATAATAATGCAGATCTAATTAGCATGTTATTGGACTACGACCGCGATCTACAGCAGGCTATAAGGCCGACTCTCACTCGTCTACCACTTAACTCGTCGCCTCTATGCGCACGCCGTTCAGTTGACGTCCGTCTTTTGAGGTACGGAAACTAGGAAGGCGATAAGTCGACTCTAAAACGTTTTTCAAACACCTCATCGCCTGTAGGCGAGGAATACTAAACTAGTGTGCAGTGTTTTCATATAAAGTTTCTGTCAATGAGACTTAAAGCGATAACCCTGTTAATTTACTAGTGGAAAGTATGCGTTTAAGTCCAATCCGGGTTTTCATCATTCTGTTTTATGATTACGACTGGAATTTTCCCAGACACAGCAATGTGAATAAGCTATTCTTACCACTTTGAAGAGCTCGGTAATGTTTTTAATAAGCCGACGGTATTTCTTAAAATTATGAGAACATATTTTAAAGTATGTCTTTCGTTGAGAAACGTGTTGGAAACACGTAAAAAAATACACACGGCTCACGCGTCAGGTCCACATTACTCTGTTCGGTTTGTGCTACTCGAGTTACGAGTGCTGTGTTTCTAAATTGTCTTTGACTTGACGGCAAGGGACCCCAGCACGCGAGGGTAGTTCAGAAAGGGTTGTGTCGAGGGCGGAGGAAGTCTGTAAGGAAGGGGCGGAGTGGTCGTGACAAGCCACGATGGATGGAGGGATGCCGCAAGAACAGTCGCGGCTCTTCAATCAGCGAACCTGGGCAGCGACGCGTCGAGGAAGTGACGGCGATAACACCCTCCAGTAAGCCTGTCGCTAATCATGATGAATGGCGCCCGCCGGGGACAGTATAAACACACAATGGCGTCCAGAGAGCCTGGGGAGACGCCCCCGCCTGACTGACAACCTGCGACACTGGCCCGAGTTCATCCGCCGTCCAGACCTCTCAACACACCCCACCAGAATGTCCGCAAATAAAACTTGAAGGTGGCCGCCTGGGTCGAAGTATTTTGTGACGTTCAAGGTCTACAAATGTGGAAGCGGTATAGTCTGTTCACTTTTAACTGAGCAGAGCATTCCCCAACACTTTTAATATTCAAGAACTGTATTTTACTTCAACCCAATATGTTCAGTTTTGAAATTAGGGGAATGTTTACAATGGTATTCGGTTCCAGGGAAGATTCCAGGCTAAAAGTATTAAAAAATTGCAAAATGGCTGAAAGAAAATTTTAAGCAACGCTCACTTTATTGCGAACAGTCTATAAGGATGTAACAGCAAGCGCATCATGCCTCACCCTAGCCTCTAGGCGCAAGTTACATAACTGGCTCGCACAGTCTTCTAGCAGACAACTACCCTTTATGAGATATTCAGTACGGTTCCTAGCATATTATAACGTACCAGGAAACGGAAAATTGTATTGTATCCGCCTATAACTTTTTCAAGATTCACACTTAAAAAGGACTGCACGAACACTCATTTTTGGCCGCGAGAAAATAAGTGACAAGGGCACCGCCTACCAGGCGCTTAAAATGTGATGTAGCGTGTTCGCAAATACAGTTTTTATTACTAAATTATTTCGCACGTGCCCATTGTGTCAATGTACGAAAAAAAAAAAAAAAATACCCTTCACACGATGACGGAAAGGTAGTTTCAAAGCATCACGTCAATTACTAAAATCACTTCGGAGTCCCTTAAAATGCCTAAAAACATGTGAAAAACTACTTACATGATTCATATTAAACTACTCCAGAAACATGCAATCGATTTTGTGTAAAACTTTTCACCAATGAAAGATGGGGGTCACCACTGAAAATGTATGAGCCGGTCAACATCGCCCTTGTCGTCTCTCACTTACACAAGCACATGGCCAGTAGGCAGGCGCCTTAAAGATTATCAGAAGACCTGAAATGTGTGTATATTGTAAGTATAATGTTCTTTTAATACTACGTATGTACTCTCAAACGAACATCACTCGTGCACGTATAGCAGTTTTAACAAACTCTCCGCGCCTGCAGCTCTACGAGCATTTCGGTGGCCAAGGGGTTTAATTAGAGAATGAGTCTTAAAATGAATTACTTAATAGATCAATTCTAAACATACGCCTATGTCTTCCCAACGAAAGAGTTCTACTTAGAAAATTTCTTTAAAAAATACTGTAACAAGGAAATAAATAAAAAAAAATCTGCAAAGTGTAAATTTCAACCATGCATTGCAAATGTTTTTCATGAGGCAGTATTACCGCAGAAACTTTACGTTGAATACTTTGTGTGTTTGAAATAGTTATACTTGATCCGTTCAGTAGTAATTAATTATAAAATTTACTACCCACTTTACGCAGTGTTTGCAAGCTAGGTAGGAAACCCTCTTGAAAAGGCGTGATACATAGTTATTGGACAAAAACAGTTAACTTAAATTTGTAGTACTCAAAGTTATTCTACAGAAAAAAATAGAAAACATACTTTGGAAACTTAGTAATAAAACATATTGATAGCGTGATGTGTTGTAATTGTGATTTTTGCGTTGTTAACGTCTATAGAACAAACACACTTCCTTTTAAAAGCATACACAATATATAAAAAAAAAAAGTATGCCATACAAGCGAGAACGAAAAAGAAGAGCGAGTGTTGATGTTAGTCTTCATTCAAATCAAACATAACTTTCACTTTACTACGGCATATTTCGAACTTACACTTTGAACAGATTTCTCTCGCTCTCTTTCTTCCCATATATATTTGAACAGATTACTCTCGTTCTCTCTCTCTTTTTTCATATATATATATATATATATATATATATATATATATATATATATATATATATATATATATATATATATATATATATATATATATATATATATATATATATATATATATATAT
>PNEQ01029410.1:111169-141811 GCA_003012365.1 Medauroidea extradentata | reverse complement strand
TCTCAGGTTTGGGGCACCAAATACGTTTCCGCGAAACCTTTACTCACTGAAACTTTGTAATGTCAATAAAGTTAAAGTGAATATTTTGACAATATATAATTGAGGGCACCGTCACCAATGGTTGTGCACAGGGTAAACAGATGTTTCTCATTCGATTAACCTCTTACCTTAGATGTCTGTAACTACCATAGAACGTCAAGTTGGCAGTTTTATAAATAAGGCCCAGGTGAAGTCGCTGTTAGTGGCAGGGACAAACTTAAGACTGCTTTTCGCATGGACAGCTATAGCTACTTATCCTTCTGCAGAATTAATTCAACTAGCCGCTTGCACATTCTAACACTTGATGACTGAAGTACCAATCTTGTGTACAAAGAGGTTTTTTCAGTTAAAGTAGATATTATCATTTACGAATAATACTCGCGAACAAAGCCGCGGGGGACTGCTAGTATATATATAAAAGGAAGTGCCCCACTCACTGACTGACTTGACTCATTCATTCATTCATCATCAACGCCCAGGCCAAACTACTGGACCTAGAAACGTGAAATTTTAAGGGAAGTTTCCCCTTGTGGCGTAGGCGCGCACTAAGAAAGGAAATTGTGAAATTCTGCTATTAAGGTGGTGAAACGGGGTGAAATGTATTTATTGCAAATCTTTGATATTTCTCGAACCCGACGGGCTATCGTCGTCTTATTGACTTCGTTAGGTCGCAAACACAAATGTCTAGAAACAAATTTCAGGATTTTTCGAAATTTTTATATTAAGGAGGTTAAAAGCCGTTTAATTCGTTTACAGTAAATCCTCTCTTCCTCTTAAACCGCCTGAGATATCAAAGTTATTTTTTCTTTAAAATGAAGCTTACGCAAATACCTAAAAAGTGATTTCAGGATTTTTCAAAATTCGTTTTTGAAAGCGGGTAAATAAATAAAACAGTTTTTTGATTCATCAGTCGTATCACCTGAACCGTTAGAGATATCGAGGTGTATTTTGTCTTATAATAAAACATAAGTAAGTACCTAAAAATAACTTAACGATTTTTGGAAATTCGTCCTTGAAAGCCTATAAAAAAATAAAACGCGTTTAAGAATAATCTTTCGTAACACCTGAAATAGTTCAAAGTATGTTTCCTTTTTATTTCTTGCTTATAGTTAAACCTCTTTGGACTATAGCCTGTACACACGAAATAACTCTCATGGCCTGTCTTGAATAATTTGTAGTTAAGTCTGTGGAGTTGCGGTTTTTTTTGCCAACCCACCATAAATAAAACATCTTTGGACTGTAGCCCGTACATACGAAAGTATTATTACGGCCTGCCTTTAAGTATTCACTCAGGTACTGTACAAAGTTTTTGGTGTGGGAGGGGTGGGGTTACGGGTTCGTATCCTTGCAAGTCTTTGCGATGGGACATGACATGACATACGAGCATATTGCGTGCGCTCTTTTCACTGAGCTAAGACAATTTATAGTTCACTGTTATTGAGTACGCTAGCTGTTAAATGCCTTCATCACATATTTTATCCAGAGTTACTGTTTCTATTACATAATTTCCTGCGGGCAAAGCCGCGGCCGGGTAGCTATTTTGTAGAGAAATAAAGATGAATTAAAAACAAAGATGTTCTGCAATTAAAGTACCCTCAGCGTAGTGGACTGGATAAAGCTGTTTGTATTTGTTGTTATAAAGATATACAGAAAATATAGTAACACCATCAATTAATACGTTATTAAAATTTAGTTACTCTTTTCTATAGTACACGCGGGCGAAGCCGCAAAGGGACAGCTAGTAAAATATAATTGAAAGAACCCACTAGGAAATGTTATGTAATTTTAATGCGCATTTGAACAAACGTAAATACTTTTTGCCTACGAAAATTGCGTCCCAAGGGATCTAGTCCTGATTGTGTCGTTAAGGGAAACCAATATAATTCAGTCAATATGTAAATTTTTAAATTTTAAAATTTCGAAACTATCACATTCCTCGCGCGCTTTAACAACGAATGATGCAAGTTTGTTACGAAACAGAGAGTTCGCTTTTTTTTCGCAGTTCGCGTATTATTAAAAGTTTCTCTATTACTACGAATAATAAAATGCATTTAACTGAGCTTCCTACTTTTGCAACTCTGAAAGGTTCTTTTGTGACTGGAAACATTAATTTCGTCAAGAAACTCACTTCATAAGATTAATACACAAAATACAATTCGAAAGAAAATATAAGCCTATGCTTCGTATTTTAGTCGTGTCACTAAATTTGGGTACAATTTCATAGCAAATGGTTAACGTTATATTTTAGCTGAATTACCTCTTTACAAGAAATGCATTTGATGTTAAAACTTAAAACTGATAATTTTTTTTGTGTCATTAGAAAATGATGTTTATTGCTTTAACTGAATACAGATAACATCAATTACAAATTTGAAATGTATATTTTTACAGTGTTGGATTTATTTTTTGTATTTTTGTTAACATTTACAACACGGTAAATTGTTAAGCTTTGAACTAATATTAATATTGGCGAGTATCTTATGAAAATACATCTTTATTTGAACTAATGATAGCGTAACTTATTTCAAAACTAAGAAACCAAATGGCGTTAATGTTCACTGTATACTTAAAAATGGTAAAATGTATGTAACCCACTCAAGCTTGACTGCCTTCTGCTTGTCTGATTAAAATCTAAAGAAACACATGTGTGCTAAGGACTCGTAAACTACAAAAAAAAAAAAAGATAGATTTTGCAGTTTTCTGCACGATTTTACAATAGTGGATATATAACAACAGCTTTCCTCTGCAGCATGATTGAGTGTTCACGTGTCATAAATGCATAATATTGCATTTGTACGACAAAGTGTTTTTTATAGATGTTACTTGTGTCTAAATTTTTCACGTGTGAATCTTTTTTTTTCTCATTGTCTTCCCAAAGCGACATGTCAAATTAAATTTTGCAAGTTAAGGGAACATACTAATAACAAAATCCAGCTGAATTGCGCGAACGACACAATTTACACTGAAATTAGATAGCATGTGCTAAAGAGCGCGAATGCCGCAATTTTCATCACCATTTTTTTATTTTTTTGTATCAGATATTTTTTATTCTTATTTTAGACACAAAATGTGACTAAATTTGGCTCTAATGAAATTTTTTTATTTCTCATAGTTTTCGTGTAATTGCTTGTTAAAGTCATATTTTGCATGTTACCGTTTTAAGGACTACACTAAAACCAACTGATATACCAAACTCAACAAAATCATAGTGGATGAAGACATTGCAGGCTACAAGGTCATGCTCATAAATATAATGAATAAAATTATTTGTATTATAAAATTGCTGAAATTAAAAATAAAATTTTAAAAATTCAATAATTTTTTTTAATACAAGTAATTTTTATTCTTCATTTTTATGAGCATGAAATTGTTGCCTGCAATGATTTATCCGCTGTAATTTTTTTTAGTTTGGTGTATCAGTTGGTTTTAGTGTAGTCCTTAAAACGGTAACATGCAAAATATGACTTTAACAAGCCATTACGCGAAAACTATGAGAGATAAAAAAATTTCATAAGAGTTTAATTCAGTCAAATGTTGTGTCTAAAATAAGAAAAAAATATCTGGTACAAATAAAAATATAAAATATTGATAAATTTGCGGTAGTCCGGGCCTTTAAAGACTTCAAACCACATAAAAAAGTTACTTTGATTTTTTTAAAATGGCAATTAATAAAGAAAACTTTCGTTTTTAAAGAATTTTTATAAATGCAATGTAATCGCAGTATGCGATTTTCTATATTTTAGTATATGGCCCATACTATCAAATTTTGGTGTAAATTATTGCATTCGCATAAGTCAGTTAGTTTTTGTTATTAGCATGTTCCCGTAACTTGCTAATTTTGTCCTTGACATGTCGCTATGGGAAGACTACGAAAGCTAAATAAGTTCCACTTGTGTAAAATGCAGTCTTAAGTAACGTTTGTAAAACTAACACTATGTCGTACAAATACAAAATTATACGTTTTTGCCACGTGAACACCTTCAAGAAATCCAGATATGAAATATGCTGTAACCAGTATGAAACAATTAAGTAAATAAAAATCATTTACTCTCTTCTCGTTTGGCAATTGACCTTCTCACCTACCGCAAATTACTACCTGCGCTGCAGATATAGTCTCTCTGCTGTTATTAGTAATCGCTTCTTTGCATACCATCCTCACATATCTGCCTGTGAGGAGGAACAATGCACAGATTATAAAAGAAGATTACCTAGATTAAATACGCTGCGCTGCACCTTTTTCAACAATGAATGCGTACGTTTATTCTCTAGCAAAAACATACCGCGACTTAACAAACCTAACGTTATCAGCAATTCATCAATCTACAGCATTTCATTTAATTACGCACTACTAAATATGGTTTTTTAAAGAAACATAATATTTTTTTTTTACAATTCGTGTAAATTTACGTCAGTTATATCGCTATAACGAACTATATTTGTAATTTTTGTAAATGCTGCTTGTAGCAAAAAATCTTTATGACATCCGTTCTTCACCAAAATAGTTCGTGCAGTGGAGAACCTCAGCAGTATTACACGATTTCGATAAGCTACAATAAAACATATTAAATTTATCGCAGTTATTTCTAGTTAAGAATGCTACGTGTACAGGACTACGCCAACATTCCAGAGAGGTTCTTTAAATTTCGTTTCCATTGGGCCAAAATTGTAAGTTGTATTCTTATCTTCGAAATAAACAGAGCGCAAGCATCATCTGTTTAAATAAATCACTGGCTTTCCTCCCTTCCAGTTTTTCGTGCAGTCCACAAAACGATCTGTATATCGAACTAATATTCTCCTCTGCATCGTAAAACGCTTAATGGCACGTCTGGTTCCGTTTTATGTTACCCTACTTTTATATCACCGTTTGTTTAGTATAAGCAAAATATATGAATGGCAGGTACAAACACAGTATTAGACCATCTTGTTAGTAATTTTAAATATTCAGACATATTTCCATGTTACATATTGACACTAGATATGTTTACAATAATCACAAGTAAAATTTTCAAAGACCCTTAATTTTTTATGTAATTTTTGACCTTTAAATGTAATATATGTAAATATTATTTATAAACGAACGGGTTAAATCCGTGATGTTAAAATTAACAAATAATACACGATTATATTTAGTTCTAAGAATGCAAAACGAAATAAGAAAATATATTTCGCATAAATGTTATTTATACACAAAACGTAAAATCGACGCTTTACTCAATTCACTATAAAAATTATGAAATACATTTTTACAGCCCTGTAGCACCGTACTTCAAGATTTGATCTTTTCGGGCACTAAAGGCATCGTTTCAGTTGAAGTTACGGACTCTGTCAATTACTAGGCATGTATCGTTGGATAAATGATAATGGCGTGTTATATTAAGGAAGACTTTTGTAAAAATAATCAAGATAACTAACAAGTATCTAATTTTTCGTCACACATATCTACAATCAGACTAAAATAGTCTCGTACTTAGATTACATATATAAATATAAAAAAACTGCACAGTCATACTAATGAACATTATTTTCCAAAATAAAAACGAAGTTGTATGAACGAATAAAAAATTATACTTAATTTTAATAAACCGGTTATTAAAAATTGAAGAATTATTTGTACTTGCGCATTTTGCCAACCTTTCTGCATCTTCTGTCAAAGACTCCAGTCACGTGAATAAATAATAACGTATTTGTACACTCAAAGAATTATATAAATAGTACTTACACTTTGAGATATCAGGAAGAGACAATCTTATAAGGTTGGTCAGTGAAGCAAACATTTTAAGCCGTTGTTTGTGTTGCATTATAGTGCTACAGTATGTCAGAAGAGAACATTTTCGGTACCACTTTATAATTTTGCTTCTTTGCCAGTTGGATAGACATTTCATGGGGCCATTGTTTATTGTTATTTCAAAACAAACGAAAACGTGTAAATGAATATCACGGTAAAACATTCATCTGGTGCAGATCGTCTTTAAAATAAGCATGTTCTTGTTGCCTGAGAAGTTATCCATATAATATCGTTATTTGTATGTTGGGGGAAACAATTAAGTAAATGATCTATTTAGACTACTTCAACAACATATTTTATAAACGTTTAGAGTAAGTCTCCATCATAGAGAGCCAAATTATTTACATGCATTTTAATGTAGACTATATTAAGTCAAAGCAAGATACTCGCACTTCGTGAAAAACCAATAAGAGTTGTATAATTTAAATTCAACAATAAGGGCAATGCAACTGAGAGATAAAGGTAGGTTATCAATATGGTGTTAAGCAGAGTTTGTTATCGAGAAGTAATTTTAAATTTTTATACGCAACTTTATTGATTTCTGGATTTTTAATTTTATACTTGGATAAAAAGTTTATGCATTGAAATAAAAGCGGTAAAACTCTTCCATAATAAGAATAAATTTCTGTATCACTACACCACACAAGAATTACATAATCCTCTTTAAATTTCATTTGATTGCATACATTGCATATTTTTAATATTTATTAAGATCACCAAAGTAAGGTATAACACTTGACAATTTTTTAAAAAATTTCATTTCATTCAGTAAAAAAAAAAATCGATGGATTGCCACGTTTATAAAACGAGAGTATAAACGATTTAATCCCGAGACGGTGAATAAAATTCTTACTAATTAATCACGTTCATTATAATAGATAATAAATCAAATGACGTTAATTGGACTTAGATAAATACTTGACAGTTTTTGAAGTATAGTACACGTGCCGAGAGGCATTAGATGCTTTACTGACGTCCGAAACTGTATATAGGCCTACGTGAGAAGTAACTTGGGCAAATATAGCTGTGTTGACACTTTTAAAAGAAAGAACCTCGCACAAAACTTAAAAGGAAAATGGTTTATGAAACCAAGCTCTGCTCTTGTATCGTCGGGATTTCCATCCAAATAATTTAACGCTGTATATTTATCTGTAAATAATTGCTGAGCTGTATTTCGTACTTACAAAGAGAATTTTGTTATTATGAAGTCACTCCGCTGGAACAAAAATAAGATGGATTCAATTAACTTACCTCTAAGCAAACCAATAAACTCAAGCGTTTTCTTTGTTTTTAAAGACCTCGTCGCTCAATTACAAATTAATAAATAATGTTTCTTTCTATTTAGTTTCCAGTGCTTGATTTACGAGAATTAAAATTAATATTTTCAAGTTAGTCGCTAAATGAAAGGTAAGACTGTAACGCAGTTATTGTTAAGTTCCATGCACAACAGGAAAATTTCACGATCACAGACCACATAGATAACAATCACTATTTCGAAGAATTACTTTTCGGTCGACTACCACATTTGTCTAATTCCTTGTACAGTTTATATGTAGTTTGGAAAAAAATATTACTAATATTTACTGGCTTACATTGTAATAACTTCGATTGTAATGGTCATTACCTATTTAATAAAAATGGCGTATTTTAAAACATTACTTTATTATTACTGACAGGTCACTTTTGACTCGGCAGTCCATGGTATGCTAGTATGTAGCTGAAATATCGGGAATCATTTATAAATACACAAATAAACATAAAATTACCTAAATGTTATATCATGGGACAAAGATCACTGTAAAAATTATAACTGACGATAAAATGCAATCCAAATACATTTCATGCTTAAAAAATAAATCCTCAAAATCTCGCAAGCATTATTATTGCAAATAAAATTATTTCCTTCGAACGCACAAAATCGATCACTATCCATACATTATTGAAGTCTTAACTTAGGCTTATATGAAGCAATTCAGAAAATGATTAGAAGTCAACGTTGTATTTTCTTTTCGGATACTTACGTGATATAAATGACGTTTAGGAAGGAGTTTCATAAAATACTTCAAAAACACCACTCACCATTCGATCTACTCAACCAAGAAATACACACACACGCTATAGTTTTCGAGGAAGGAATTCTCAGAGCAGGAGGTTGTTGACCATTGCGTTACCAAAGATGACACTGATGAACTGTGTGTAAGCAAAAATTGAACAATATTTGAATGCCAGTATAATTGCGTTTGTCCGCTGTTCGTGCTCATACATGGAGTGAATAATCCCGCATCGGAGAACCCGACTGCAATACAAAGAGATTTCCGCCCTTTATTGAGCGAGAACCATACAGGCCCTACTATGATTGTAAATCAACCTTCCGTGAATTTTATTTCTCCGTTCGAAAAACTTTAAACATAACTATGACTGTATTGGTTCACTGCGTGGACGAGAGACAGTTCTTAAAGTTGAGCATGACAGCTAATGCTGCAATCACTGCTATGTTTGTATATTTTTCGAAACCGTGTTTTTTTGTACATTCATTTATTTAGCAAAATACGTTACTTTGCAATGAAACATAAATCCATTACATATTATTATATCTCTGTGCATATATACGCAGTACATATGTGATTAAATTCGAAAGTATTTCTGTAACAATAACTAAATTGTTTTAACGGACATACGTAATTGCAAGAGAACGTTTCCGAGTAGCAGAAAAACCTTATAGTAAGAAAAAAGCCAAAATAAAAAATTACAGTATTAGCTGCTATTAACCAAACCTAATACAGTACGTACAGTACCGGAACGGAATATAGTCATATCCAGACAAGCGACACAAAAAATTGCATACGTTGTGTGTACGTGTGTGTGTGTGTATATATATATATATATATATATATATATATATATATATATATATATATATATATATATATATAACAATACCAACAAAAATTTATTCATTGTGTCATAAATTACGCTACACAATCAAAGAACCACAAAATTGAACAACAAAATAATGTGAATAAAAATGGCGACAAAAATAGATTATGATAACAATGACAACACGTAGGACATAAGACAGGCTTCCTTAGACATATTCTATGTTTCTGGAACTGAGATATGTTGCCGTCTCCAGGCACTTGTACAGAATAAGAAACTCCAGCAGACAGAATGTGACATCTACACAGAGTTATCCTATGCCATCCTAGGCCGTGCTGTCCCGAGACCGAAGGCCGAATCTTTCGTAACTCGTATTTTTTTTAACCAACTGCATCCCAACAGACTACTTACGAATCATTGATTTATAGCTATGCAGAGGACACTGAAGCTGCCTCCTAATTGGTCGTGCAGATTACAATAGGCTCATACGAAGTTAAAAGTGATTGACGTCCGTTGGTTTTACATTATTTTTACTTTCTAAATATTTTCCGCATTTATTAATTGCATCTTTATAGGTTACTTTCACATTTAATCGAATGAATCCAGGTATTGTATAGTTTAAGTGCTTTGTTAGCTGAAAAATATACTAATTCTGTACTGTTTCTGACATTAATGGCCTTTTTTTCCTTTCTGTCTGGGTTGCTTACACAATATAATCCATAAATTTTCCCAAACATGTTTGGCCACTCAGATTTTCAATTTTAACCTTTCCTTGAATAATTTTGGTGTTATTTAAAATGCGTAGTGAGAGGCCTGCAAGATTCTCTGTAGTACACACTTTCACATTTGATTTAATGGTCACAGTACAGAAGTTTTCAGTGTTTTTGTCACAGTGTTTCTAACAGCGAAAGTTTGCGAAAAACTGTTTGCAGCCCATACTTATAACCAAGTCATCTAATTTTAAATATAGACCTGTTTCTGCTGGTCTTTGTATTGATATCTGTGAATTTAGCTAAAAAATTTTTTGTTCATGTGTTTATCTATGGTGCTAAAAGGATATCGTCAGCCAAAATTACTTTTTTAAGCAATTTGCGTCTTTCGCTTTGAGGTTTCGCCACTGAATATTTTAGAACAATGTTTTTCAAACTGATCATAATGTTTTATATTTTTATTTGTATTTTTTAGTGATTTGACATTCATTGAAGGTATTACGCGATATGAGTGAACTTTCTGTGTAATTAAGTACCAATGATATTGTTTTTTCTTGACACAAAAACATTTAGAAAGGGAACGTTGTCATTGCTTACAGTTTCATATGTAAAAATGTGTTGATTATATGAGGGAGTTTGGGAAATCAGCCACTTCAATCAATATTTTGG
The DNA here is from genome assembly GCA_003012365.1 of Medauroidea extradentata. NCBI lineage: Eukaryota > Metazoa > Arthropoda > Insecta > Phasmatodea > Phasmatidae > Medauroidea > Medauroidea extradentata. The sequence goes on along the minus strand of PNEQ01029410.1, from coordinate 131,731 downwards.
GTTCATATTACCAGATGAGAAATATGATTAAAAATCATAACCAGACTTTATGTGGTGTGTTTGTTTTGTTCAGTGTTTCTTTCTGGAAGTGCTCCATGAAAATAACAGCCATGAGGGGTGAGGGTGAAGTTCCCATTTACATACCACCCGTTTGCTTGAAAAATTTATCTTTAAGCCGGAAATATATCGTCTTAACATATAGGATAATATGCTGCATTGCAAATATAGTAGGTAACAGTGACATTGCTATCAGTGTGCTGTTTTGTTTCAGTATGTATCAATGACCTTGAGTAATTCTGCTAAAGGAACATTGGTATAAAGCCTTTGTGCATCACACCTCACCAAAATGTAATTTAGTGATTTATCTCATGTCTGTAATACGAAATTAAATAACACGAATCTTTGATAAAAGACGTTGTTAGGCCCAAGAGTAGTTCAACTGAATTAGTAAGAATTTTAAGTGTTTTTTTTTTTTTCGCATGTCCAGTGTATGGATTTTCGGAAGACAATTTGTCGAGTGGTTTGCTGCTTTTCGTTTACCTGATCTTTTCATTCTGTCTTAGATTTTTTTTTCAGTTGTTGGTACGTCTTGAACTCAATACTTGCTGACGGATAGTTATCAAGGATTCTGTATTTGTCGGATTACATAAGTTCCGTTATTTTATTGTCCTAATATTTTCGGTGTACGATTACAGTTTCACGACACTTAACTGTAATAGCTTTAAAAACACCAAAATTTCCTTTCAGGTTTTTACGGCTTTTAACTCGCCGTATGAAATGTTATGTTTTGGTGTCCTGCTAATGAAACATTGAATGTCGTACAGACAAACATAGGAGTCTGGCAGAGTTTTGCTGGGTACTTAAATGGAATTCTTTGCGAGTTTTGGTAACGTTAACATATTTCGGTTTTATGAGCATGGAAGTTTCGTATGTTTAGATTCTGTTCTTCTTTACACCTTAGAGACTTCTTCTTGGCCAGATTTGTAAACAGCCTGTAAATGCTGTTGAAGTCGTTGGGACTGATTACAGGCTGAATTTCAATGTGGATTTGTGAAATTTCGCATGAATATGAACACAGACAATACAAAAAAGATACGAAAAACAACAGACATTTTTTGACACGAAATGCGATATTTAGGGACGTGAGTGCTCTACTTCTGATGGAAATGAACCTGACATAATAGAACAAAGTATCGTGTTATATCGTCAATAAAAGTAAAGTCATATGTCAACAAAATTTTGAGCTAAAATATTTGGCTAATTTGAATTTAAAGTGAAAGAATTACAAGCATACAATAAAAAATGCGTTTGGCTCTCAACAGACCCGGCCAACGACTTTTTTCATGTTACGCCCCGTTTACACCTGCAATAACACTGAAAATGTTGCAAGTTTGCCTGAAAATTGTTGGTAACATAAAATTTTCATCAATGTTGCTACCTACTTTCTTAATATACAGAAAGCAATGTTAATGAACTACTACTTTTAGTAACATTTCGTGGAAAACCTTTGAAATCAACAAAAGTATTATTTTAGAAACATGTTTATAACTTTGCAAACCACACTGTTGATAAGATTATTTCCCCGACATATTCTACGACGGTATAGATCAACAAATTACATTTTTTTTTTTTTTTTGGAAACTGATCTTTCTCGTCGGAATTTGTTGATGGCTCCTTTTTCGCATTTCGTCGCTTTAATATCTCGTTCATGTCACCGTCTGTGGTTCAAAATACGCTTCGGGTAGCCTTTTCAAATATCTCTCTAATCAGAGGTAAATATCCCTTCTGTTGTGTAACCTACCCAAGCGCTATTATTTTATTATTTTGGTCTCAGACATTTTCATAACGAAATTGGTGGTACTTTGCGAGCAAAGATCTGGAAAAATTATGGTGTTAATTGTTACCAAAAATTAGGTACAAACTATAAAATATATTTGTAACAAAGCCACGTAGGGATTTTTTGATATGGAAATTATGTTATTAAAACACTTTTAAATTACAGAGAGTGGTCTTAAACCGTCCGCCAAGTTATGCTATAAGATTTGTCGTAGCCGAATAAATGTACGTAATTAAAAATACTAGATTGTATAAGAAACGTTTATTGAATCCAATTTTGTAGGTGATGGTCTAACTCATAGATTCCATTATCTGCACGACAGAACCGCAAGGGAAGAGGTTTGTTGCTGTACTGTCTCAGAAACACGAGGCATGCCGTGTAATGCAGCGACAGGCCCGGAGAGGAATGTTGACAGCACGGACACTGTCGCTGACGTCACGAGACGACGCGATCACAGAAGGCGGCGCGCTAAATCAGCGTTGCGTAGCTGGATCGTGGATCGATGCCGCGAAAGCCGGTGCAGCACACACACGGACACATACACACACACACTCACACTCTCACCAACACACACGCGGTTTGAATGCGCGGCTCCGGATTGCTTTAATCCGGTTCTGCCGACCTATTTCACTCGGCTGTGATTGGTTCTCCAGCGTCCCGGCATTGTCCTGCTCCAGCGGAGTCGTTTCATTATTCCTGCGCCACTTTGAACTAACCTCACCCCCCCCCCCCACACTCACTTTTCCAGAATACCTCACCCCAGCATTCGTTCCTCAATCAGAAGCCATTACTAAAAGAGGAGGAAAAAACTCGTAGATGTTTGTGGGTGGAGTCTGCACGGGAACTCACAGATTCGCTTTGCCCGGCGCTAGTTTTCTCTTACTCTCTCTCTCTCATTCTGCTGCGGGCTTCCTGAACTCGTAATCTCCTCACAGACGAGAGAGCATGGCAAATACGCGTTGTTATTCTTGTGTACCTTTCACGCTCCGTTTCTCCGCGACTTTCGCTTGTTTTTTATTATTTTTTTTAAGCGAAGATTTGATTCCACGAGTACTCAAAGTTAAGCTTGCGTACCCAATTTATTCCTGCATCCGTCAACAGGTTAGCTGGGGCCTGGGAAAATAAAGTCGTTCATAATTGTTGGGTAAATATGTTTTCGGTTTACTTGCGGTGTAAATATACTAAATTGGATTGACAAGTATTTTACAGTTTAACACTAATACGAATTATATAACAGATATTTAGTTAAATTCTCAAGCGCCTATCCTACTTCAAAGCTGTAATCACAAAACGATTAAATGTTGTGATGACTAACTCTACCGTTGAGTTGTTATTATATTGGTTAATTTTTTTTAAACTAAAGTTAGTGTTGGTTCTACTAATACAAAATATTTTTACGATTGTAACGAGAACAGGCGTGATTAAACTATAAAAACAGGAAACAGTACGAAATAACATGACTAATCGCATGACATCAATACAGGACATTAATTATTATATACTAGATTACGTAAAATACACACGCAAATGTTAGTTTAAATACTTTACATTTGTTTCCAGACCAATTTTACGCGTTTCTTTTATACTTTGAAGCGTACGGATTCTAGCAATGAACTTAATTTTTTACATACACATTTTATTTAAAGTTCTTAACAATATTTTGGTAAAGCAAAATAAATAAATTGTATAAGTACGTCTCACACAAAAAGTGTAAATAAAGTTATTTGTCATCAAATAGTATTATTGTTATAAATAGTTTTTAAGCAAAATAATTGTAATTACAATATCATATTACGCTTGTCTATACTATACTACGTAAAGGAACTTTCGTATTTGATGATTGTACTAAAAAAATATTATAACTCGTTTATTGACGGCAATTTAAATAATCTATGTCATTTATTCGAAAAAAATTACTACAAATTTAAATGACGAAAACTTTAATTTTCATATATGTTTGTGTTGTTAATCACTCCCGTAACATTAACATTTCATTCCAGTCTTATTCTGTATAAGGTTGTGAAACTGCTGAAATTTACGGTGCGTGATAGTAAGAATAATATCCTGTGTGTAGTAAATACTTGCAGTATATTTATTTTATTTTAAATTTTAAATTGCTTTCACATTGGTTTATTCTCGCTGAGCTTGAAATGTTAGAAAATGGCACAAATTACTCAAAACTGTTAACTTGATTGACTAGACAGGTTGTAAGGAAAAAAATTGCCAAAACTGTGGGAGGTAATTTCTTATTAAAAAGCAAGCAAACTTGATTTTGGATACTTTAAAGACAAGAGGATATTAAGAGACTTATGAGCCCATGAAAATGGAATTTAAATGTTGTATTTAGTCGAAATACCAAAAACTGTTTGCTGTTAGCCTAAATAAAAATTTTGTAATTGATTTTTAGGGTTGTTCAGTTCTTTAAACTGTAAAACATTCATCTTTCAGTCCTTCCTCTTTTTGGAGAATAGATAGGGTGGCTAATCTCATATTGCATAGAATTATTTTGCCGTCAAGTTTTGTGAACATTTCGTGTTGTCTATTCTATATGCATATCGTAAAAAAAATTTACCCTTGTTGCAAGCTACTAGAATGAACCGTTTATAAGAAAAAATTACACAACTCTTGCAGTGACAATAACGGAACGCCTGGCATGCAGGCAATATATGATATTTCTTCCGCGGAATGATTGGTTTGTACATGCACCTGTTTTATATCACATGCTTGTATGTTGTTCTCTGCTGCTATTAAAACATTGAGATACTGTGAACGAAAATGCGACTATATTCAGCAAAACGTTACTAAGTTGTGTATGGAAGGTATTGTCAGCGATTAACTAAAATGTATCAGTCGCCTTGCCATGTGAAGTGCTGTGAGATGCCGTGGAATGGTGTAGGTACCAGTGAAAGCCAGAATGTAGGTAAGAGTGCGCGGAAATTTACATAAAATGACAACAACAAGGGATGAACGTTTCACTGTCCAACGGGGAAGAATTTAGAATGAACTCTCTCTCTCTCCTTCATCATCCGAAGTTAAATAGAAGAATTGATATTATACGTCATCATTATCTGAGATGCCGACATTTGCATCCTAGGCAGCGGATACACGGCACAGTAATTAATGTGAACATGTTATTTAGCTACATATATAAATAAATATCCTGTGAGGATGATAACCGACGACGGGAATATCGTATCCTAAATGTATAGATTCATCACTGGGTGCTGGTAGCACTAAGTGGAATTGTTAGACAATATTATTGTATCCTCAGTTTTTGAAACTCATTTATTCAATTAGTATTATAAAAACTTCCTTTTAGGCAAAGCACAAGATATGTTCTTTGTAAACTGCTCGACATAAATAACAATTAAAATGTTTATAGATTAGTCATGCAGAATCATTGCAAGAGAATTCTTGAAAGTTAACCTATAGTTTCTCGCAATGATTCTGCATGACAAATTAATGAAAGATTTCACTACTATTTATGTCAAGCAGTTTAACAAGAATATAACCTATTCTTTGTCGAAGAGAAAATTTTGATAGTACATTAGAATAAATGTTATCGCTCAAAAACTGAAAGTACAATAAAATTGGTCATCACTCCCTCTTAAGCATATTCCGAAGAACGAGGACCTACAATAGAGATGCCAAGAATGAGAAAGGTGGGGAAAATAGGAGATACCGAAGAAAACCCGCCGGGCAGCGACATCGATCTGCACGATTACCACGCGTGAAAATACGGGTATCGACTCAACCAGGGATCGAGCCAAGATCACCTTGTTGAGAGGCGAGTGGTCTGACCACAGTGCCGTCGCGGCCTCCTAGGCATGGTAGATATGGTCATTAAAAGGATTCTAAAGTAATCGTGTTTACACTACAACAAAACGTAATTTTCATTACAATTGAGATACATCATAATGTTCAAAGTCATTGTATAACTTAACGTTTTCTAGGGAAAATAACAAACAAATGTATGCATAAACTACATGTTCTAAAACAACAGTAAAACATAAGTTCATAAAAAATGTAGTGTTGATCAAAATAGCCACGGACATATTTAACATTCATCAAAACGTACAGGTTTAAAGTGCCATAATTCACGTGTTAGTTTTAAAGTTTTATTTACAACCGAATTCGCTTATGACTAAAGAATAATTATTCAGTTTATTTTGTTTAACCTGTATTTACCTTAGCACTACATGACAAACTTTAAAAGTGCACAATTAACACACGAATCCGAACATACATCGAGCGAAACGTAGTCGAAACTGACGGTGTCATGTCATATGGGTGTGTGATCCAGTGAAGTTTAAGCCATGTCCTAACTGAAGAGTGTGCTCACTCTCACTGTAAACACGCCCTCTCGCTCACTCTGGCACAATTTATTCAAATTCAGACGTTCTCTCTCGCACTTGGCACTCGGCACACTGCATTCTATCGGCAGGATTTGTAACAATACAAATAAATAATTTATACCATAAACGACTTAATTTACATATTTATTAAAGATAAATAAGGGAAAAACACTGGATGACTTCACTAATGATAAAATTACACGGTTTATCGATGCCATAAATGCTTAAAAACAATGTGCGTTCTAAAATATATAAATGTATCTGGTTTTTTCTGTATGTTACGTGTTTTCGAAACTCAATTTATTTAATTTTACTTTCGAAATATTTACATAAATTTCACAATGATTACACAGTGTTTTTTTTTTTTTTTACATTATCGCATTTGTGGCTGTATATATTACATCCCAGGCAACTAATATAACCGGGATGAGAAATCAAAATTTTGTAATAACTACAATACGTGTAATGCAGGTTACTGGCCTTGTCTGCTTTGATTTATTTTTCAAATGAAATAATAAAGGGTTGAAAATAATGATCAATGAGTAAAAATAATGCTCAGTAAAGCAGCTGGGTTAACTTAAAATCAATATAGGCACTGCAGATGGCGCGAGAGTGAGCAGCGAGTGAACATCGTCGCTCACTCTCCCTCGAATTTGGACAGTAGGATATACACTCTCTGGCGTCAAAAGGGTGTGAGAGAGCACTCTCTCTACTAGTTCGGATACGATCTTAGTCTTGTTTGAAAAAGATGATAGCAACATATCTGGCAAAGTGATGGTGTCTAGGAGTGGCCACGAGCTAGAGTATTTCCTTTCAAAGCGTGGATCCAAGGCAATTTCTGTGATATGACATTGCCTGCCCATACACTACTGGTGTCTCGGGAGTGTGTTTGTGCTGTTATCTTTCTTTCTTGGCAACTATCGTGCCCAGACTTGTCATATGTTGAAAATATATGAAACCAGTAGTAAATGTTCGTCCAGCATCTGAAGCAAGAGTAGTAAAAACACCAGTACATATGTGATGGTTTTACACTCGTCGCTGTATTTTGAGCGCTTCTTTGACGTTTTCGTTTGAAAAAAGTAGTTAATATATTTGTTTCTCTCAAACACGTTCGATGATAAGCGCTGACCAAAATCTCTCAATCACTTAAACACGTGTAACGCAATGTATTAACTAATGCATTGTAATTGATAAGCAAAATAGAATTGACGTTTATTAAAAAAAACACGTGTATATTACTATATGTACACACACACCCCTAAACAAACACACACACAAATAAATATATACATACACACAAATATATACATATAATTTGTGTGTGTGCGCGCGCATGTATATATTAAATCATGCTGTATACAAATTCTTATCAAACTTTCAAAACCATTACGTCCGTTATTCCTAGCTATAGAAAAGAGTGAAAGACTATGGCACGAATGAGAAAAATGCATTTAAGTGGAACACGCATTTCGTAACTCACCAAGCTTATTTGTAAAATTTGTTCAACTGGTTTTGGTATTTTGGGGCAAAGTTTTGTATTGTAATGTTCTCCTCAAATGCATAACCATTGCAATAAGTGATGTTAATCATTAATTGAGGTGCGATGGGGTTGTACTAAAGTATTTATTACTATCTGCGATTTTCCGCATTCAGGTCTAAAAGTGTAACTAATGGACTACATAGCAGACAAAATCGTAACGAAAGTTAATTGCAATTCTCGAAATGTTTACAAGTTTTAACTAAAAATTTAATAAATATTTTGCATTGATGTTCACCTTACCTATGAAAGGTTTCGCTCAATTCGGAAGTCTACATTTCCTCGTAATTGCACTAATGTTTATACCACTGATCGTATTCCAGCTTATCGTTTATCATAATTAAGTTTATTTAATGTCTTGTGATAATCCAACCCCAACTACTAGTATTTCTTTCGAAGATATATTGTGCACCGTAACTTTTCCAAAGACAGTGAAAGTAATATTTGAATGTCGAAGACTTGTGGAAAATTAGTTCATGAAAAAAAAATTGCCTATATGAACACATAGTCTTTATCTTTATAAATGTTTGTATTTAAAAAAGTTCGTAAACTTATCTATGTACGTGTCCGTTGTTTTAACATGAAACATTTCTTGGAACATTTTAGCATAATTTACCTTTAAATTATTATTTATGGATGTACCAGTGTATTTCGTTTCCGCATGCTTAGCCGACTAATATTAAAATTCGTTAATGGACAAAATGCCGTTGTACCATATCCCTTATGAAATTTTCCTCTTCTATTTAACCAATATTTACGTACAAAGCTTGTGAGAACTACTTTAAACATTCTTCTGGATATTGTTAAACAAAAGCTACGCCGAGAGAGAAATTACGTGTGAAACAGTTATTAATTACTAAAATAAAATTAATAATTATAAATTACTTAATTTATGCCGTATTAACTATAGGTTTATTGGCTAAAACAACACCAATCATAGTACAAAGGAAATTATTGTAAATTGTAAGCACAGCTGTTGCCGAAAAGTAAAGTACGTCTGAAGCATTTGAAAGTTAGCGACAACTTTACACGGAACAAGTATGAAGTAATAAGAACTACTCATGTAACACGTCAAAATACTATCACAAGCAATCCTCATGTATATGCAAGGCGTTTTACACTATAACAATGTCGTAAAGCCACGAAAATAAATAATATCCAGCCGTTTAGCGTTTTTGTAAATGATGTCACACGTGAATTACATAAGTAGTGAATTGCCCCCCTCACGAATGCCAATAAAAGTATAAAACATAAATGAAAATAATGGAACACGAAATAAACGACATATGAATCTGTAATCACATAAAATATTTAAGCGTCTTGTCAAAATAATTTTCATTATGCTACCCCAAAGTTCGTTATAATTTTTTTCAGCGCAGCATAACACTTTTATAGGCCGTTCGGTATAAAGTGAACACTAAATAATTAACCTTTGAAAAATATCACTAGCTGTTACTACATATAATTCAACATCACCGATAGTCACCTTACTGCTTGTATGGTTGGCAACGAAACAACACAACATAGTTCCGTGTTTATTCGTATTTAAATACAACAATACTGAAACAAAATCAACCGACAGCGATATTATTGTATTTTATATAATTAATAAACTTCTATTTATCAAACTATGTAGGTACCTATCGAGTGAACAATTTATCTTAGACGCGCAAACGTAAAGTGACGTGTCCCAGGAGGTTAGACTTTTCCCGTCGTTAGCCGTTACACGCGGAAAGATACGAATTGGCTGGAAATAGATCTTTAGCAGGGCTTTTTCGAGTGTTCACTTTATTCCGAACTGCCTATAAATATTTTTATATTTTCTAAGTAATTAACCACGTGTTAGTAAGGATCTTCAAACATAGCAAATTTTAGCGGTAGGTCAGGCATTACCACTCAATGCCAAATTGAGAGGTAATATCGGTCGCATCGCTGTAAATACGCGAGTTACCAAATTCATAAAAACCTACGTATGCCCATGTATACTTATAAAATACAGTTTGTAGGTCCTACTCTCTGTACAAATGTACTTATCGGGACCGTCGTTAAATAAACTTGAAATCATTGCTTATAAAATATTTTTCAAGTCGTAATTACAAAACAAGATGTGCACAATTTTTAATGTTTGGTCACGGAAACAAAATCTAGACTTGTGTGTTTACAAACGGTACGTTAGCAATGTTTATAACGTCAGGCAAAAGTAATTTGTCAAATTAACCACGCATTTATTTTCGTTAAAATATCATATGATGCGACTTGATTTTCATACGAGGAATGAAATGGACAGCAGAAAACTAATAGTTATAATTCTTCTTATTTCCAAATGGTTAAACGTAACCTACTCCTAGAAAAGCTGTCATACCTCTGTAATATTTATTTCGCTGCAGTGTAATGGTTTCAGTCTTGCTTGACTGATCGCAAACAGCGGGTTAAAGTAAACGATACAACATCTAACTGGTACAATGTTGAATGTGGTGTTCCTCAGGGATCAGTACTAGGACCTAAATAATTTTTTATTTTCATTAACGACTTACCTAGTGTACCTGAGTAATGTACCACACGAACTAAATATCTAAATTGAAAAAAATTAACATATACATGGACACTGTAGTTATGTAGACGAAAAATAAATTGTAAATAAATACGCAAAAACACAGTGTGCCATAATAGGCTCAAATAAACTAAGAATTCCATTAAATCAAACTTAATAAATCTTATTATTGTTGATGGCTAAGAAATTGTTAGAACACAGTTGGTTGCATATTTTGGCATGAAAATACCTGGAATGATCACGCAAAGAAAATTTGCAGAAATATATTTGCTTTTTTCCACTCGCTTAAGTGAATAAAAATCTTTCTTCTCATTGTCACGAATAAATTTCACCGGATATTTCCTCACATACATTATATCGAAGTTGTTTACATGGATCTAATTTGTGATTTCGCTGCAAAACTGCAGCGCATTTAATCATCATTAAATAATACTAGTTCAAATTAAAAAAAAAAAAAAAACTGAACTGGCTGAATACTGAAGACAGAAGAATGTTGCACTCACATTTTATTATAAAGGAAACATTATATTCAAGGTCTCCTATGTACCTAGCAGATGGTTTTCAAAATCTTAATATTAATCATTACCATCACAAACCTTGTAAAACGATAAATCCTGTTAAAACTAATAAACAATCTAAAAAATTTTCCCAGTGAACTACGCAATAATTTGAAAACTTTTGAAAATTTTACCAGTTTTAATAAAAAGTTAACTATTTATCTGGACCAAACAATCATTTTAATTAGTAGAAGTTATTTGCTTGCTACTCTCAATAATTGTGTGATTCTTTTCGTGTCTCCCTTCATTAATTTTATTCTATATTGGTGATAAGCAATGATAATGAATTTGAATGTTTCATGCACAGTGGATATACGCCACTGCGATATTACGTCGTCCCAGAAATCTTTGTCTGAGACTAAGAAAAATAAAGAGGGAAGCCTAGTTAGCTGTAGTCAACACATCCATAAACGAAAACCACAGAACATGTTCTTTTAATTTTGTTTATGAATGTGTTGACTACAGCCAAACTAGGCTTGTTTTCTCATTTGTTTATTTCTTTACGCAAATATTTCTGGGACGACATAATATCGCAATGGCGTATGTCTACAATAGTACAGTACGTTATTAGTGGTATTACTTGTTTTAATAGTTGGCATAGGTTTCAATTAATTAATTTTAATAATAGTTACCGCAATTTTGGCAAGTATATTGAAATGTGTGTGTCTGTTATGTATCTTGTAAATACGTATATTAACTTATGTATAATTATACACGCGTTTAAGTATGATAAAAGACGAAACCCTTAACTTCGCCACAAATAAAGGTATACGAATGACGACTAGCGTAAATGTACTGCATTTCGCATTATATAAGATAAAACATTTTGTTAGAATAAATGCATATGTGTATTAAAATATTTAATCATTATCTATAATATAAAAATGAATCGCAAAATGTGTTGGTAAGCGCATAACTCAACAACGCCTGGACAAATTTGGCCAATTCTTTTTTTTTTAATGTTCGTTGAAGTTCAAAGATGGTTTTTACGGCGAGAAAAATTCGAATAATTGCCGAAAAAACCCTAAAAACAGTAGAGTCAATTTGAGCTTTATTGCTATTGTTGTTTAAACAATGTAGGTATGTTCCTGTGATCGAAGCCTTAAGCATTAACTCAGGTATTGTATAAAGTTTGGGGCATGGGAGGGGGGTACGGGTTCGTATCCCGTGCAAGACTTTGCGATGTTATTGAGTACGCTAGCTGTTAAATGCCGGGCAGCTGTTTTACGGTGGAAGTCGCAGCCGGGCAACTGTTTTATAGAGAAATAAAGATTACTTAAGAAAAGAAGTTCTGCAATGAAAGTACGCTTAGCGCAGGGGACTGGACAAATCTGTTTGTATTTGATGCTTTAATGATAAACAGTGAATATAGTATCACCATCAATTAACACGTAACTGAAATTTAGTTACTATTTTATATAGTACACGCGGGCGAAGCCGCAAAGGGACAGCTAATGATTTATGATATACAATATTCTTAGTATATAAATAGTTTTGTTGGTATTCCGACACGGGAACAGGCGACATACAACTGGTCATCTGAAAAACATGGATTTTCAAGAAAACAAACAAAAAGAAAAGAAACATTTAGCGACTGTCCTTGAGACAATATAAACATTTGACAAAGAGGATGCAAAAAATATGAATATCGTTTAAAACAAATCCTTCGATCGGAGTAATATTATTGATAAAAAATAAATAAAGAAAACTGAATTTCTTAGCGTACATCACGGTTAGTTCAGAGCCATTATAATTTCGTCAAATGCTAAACAAATACGAACATTGTTTTCAATAATTTTGTCTACATGCTTCTTGTCTTAACGATGACTATTGAAATCGAATTGTTATAATTAATAAAAAAAAGTGTGTTTATTATTCTAATGCTTTATGATATACAATATTCTTAGAATATAAACAGTTTTGCTGGTATTCCGACACGGGAACAGGCGACATATAACTGGCCATGTGAAAAACATGGATTTACAAGAAAACTAACACTTAGCGACTGCCCTTGAGATGTATTTATCGACTTTAATTATAACAATTCGATTTCAATAGCCATCGTTAAAACAGGACAACGTCTGTCGGGTCAGCTAGTTTGGTATAAAATTATTTCCATAAGCATCGCTTAAGGCGCTACACAAGACCTTGCAAAATTATCTGACAGTGACCCTTAGTGAAGGCTGCCTGTATTTAAGTTACGTTGTCCAGATAGATATATATTACAAGTCTCGATGATCGGTGGGCACCATGTGATCAAAATATTTTCACAGATTCATGCTCAGGACCAATTTGTTTGCATACTAAATGTCGTTGCAATGTATGCAATCCGAATAACAAAATAAAGGAAGAAAATTAACTTTCACGCATTTATGTTAATAAACATTTAAAATGTTTACATGTATGAAACCGATTCATTTAATATCCTTCTTTCAGCGACTGCCGCCTTCGTCAACATACTGACTGCACTGCCTGATTAAAAACATGTTTGGTAGAATTTTTTTCCCTTATTCGTGCAAAAGATTCAAAAAACTATTTTTGACTAGACGTTTTGAAAAAAATTCAAGACTAATAACAGTCATTAAATGCATAATTATACGTAGCGATTGCAAACTAATAATTGTTCACTCGTAAAAATTAATTTACAAGATTTTGGGTTACTTTAATAACTCAGTTTGTGATACTTGAGATAAGTAAATCTGAAAAAAAAAAAAAAAAAAACAATAAAATTATATATCTTAATGAGGTTTGTTTCTACCAAAAAATTAAGTACAACTTATGATATATTTGTGACAAAACAATGTAGGTACCCTTTTATATCAAAGTTTTGTATATTAAAACCATTATATTTCCTAAATCACTGTCCAACTACCGGGTGTGGCGTAAAGTAGTATTGAACTCTTAGACTACTTTAACACGCACAGTACACTAAGTGATGACTACCACCGGCTTTGTTGTTACACGCGCTGTTTACAGGATACTTAGTGAAATGAATTTCTTTACTTCATTCCTCAGGCCCTAGTATATGTAAAGAGGGCGGTTTAGTTCATGACGTAAATTCATGAAACTAAACGTGATCCGAAGATAACTCACAATCTACCAGATATTCTCGTTACATGTGTTTGTTAGTCACTTATATATCTGGCGTGGGTACACGTTACTAGCCCTAAAATTTTTTTAGGGCTAGTGACTTTAGGGATACTGTCTTTAGGGCTAGTGACTTTAGGGCTACTGACGGTTTTGAGAGCGAACAATTTTAGGGCTAGTGATTTTAGGGCTACTGACGTGCGCCCGCTGGCGTCACGTATATTTATCAGTCACATAAATGAACGGTAAATGAAAGCGGTCACACTAAGATCTCGAACGCTAACTTCGCGCCAGAAGTATTTAGTTGCACAAACGGTCTAAACTGCTCCCATACTAGACACTATCCGCCAGAAAATGTTGGACGTTCGTCCGCACAACTTTACTAGCAATCTCTTGCCACTGCTGTCAGACACACGCCCCAGAAAAACGCAGTGCACAGCAAGACAGAACTATATACTTCAGTTCACTGAAATGAGTGCACCAATCAAGTGGCCAGCAACACCCGTACCTTTAAAACTTCTCCACCGGAGTCACAATATTTAAAAGGCATGACATTAAGTGCAAAATAATAAACAGAAAAACAGAAAAAGAACAACTTATAAAAAATTAAAAATAAACAGTTATTATCACGAATAACAAATTTCTTTACGTAACAAGGGTACAATTTAATCCCAAAAATTAAAAATCTACTCTATAGGTCTAAACATTCGAATTACATATCTGAATAATTTCACGTGATTCAATAATTTATCAAGGTGGGCTTACATCAATAGTCAAGTTAAAATAATTGTTGCCATAATTAAATGTGTAAATATCAATTTTGATTACAATTAGGTTAGTTGATCTTGAAATTGATGTTTTAAAATATATTCATTCATGTCGTGAAATATTATGTGAACAGAGTTTGGCGATATTCTAAGGAATGGGTCCTCACATATATCGGGTGAGCCCTCATAAGTTAAAAGAAATGGCATGAAGAGAACACGTACAATTCAGTTTTATGAAATTTGATGAAATCTTTCCTCAAATAAGTAATCCTTTAAAATTTTATTTAGAACCTACATTTTAGATAACACGATCGCAGCATAAACAACATATGTCATATCATCTTACTAAGTTCTATATGCGTACTCTGTTGTGTGAAGTCCTCAAAAGTGGCCACACAAACTTCGCGTTTGATAAAACAATTGAAATGGCTGAAAATGTCAACATTTGCTCACTGTAGGGACTAAAATCACGAAATTCATATCACCGTTAGAAGTGGTACGCCTGTATGTTTGTTGACATTCGGTCAGAGGGTTTAAAAGATTAAAAAATAAGGGGAGGGTGGGTGAGGGGCGACACACGTGCGTGTGGCTGCATACACACACGCACACAGACCATTACACACAAACACACACAGGTACAGACAGGATATTTATCTCCAAATGTATTTTTTCATCATAGGGAAAAAGTCTAAAAAATGTCTTAGTAAAATATAACGGCAATGATGCTCATGTAATTAAAATTACCACAATGAGTTTTGTGACAAATATCGTCATAATTTGACAATAGAGCGTAACTTCAATACGTATTCAACTTTTTTTAAATTTGAATGAGTTATTTTAATTTTTGTTGTAGAATTGTGTAATTTTCATTGGGAAAATTTATTATATAAAGCAAAAAAAAAAAAAAAGCAAAACTGACTAACTGAAATGTTTTGCGCTATATAGGCCACTGGTAGCGGTTGTAGCTAGTTGCAGAAATCACACATCTATATTAAAACACTAAGCACGATAAAATTAGCAACAAAAAAATAAGAAACAAACTACGGTAATCAGACATTGCTGTAACAAACATACGCGCAGATCCGAAATAAGAATATATTGGTTTCCTGAATTTTTTTTTGTGTTTCTCGTTTTCTCGTGATTAAGACTTAAACGTAACTGTGTGTGGTTTCCTGTGTCACAGCAACATTGCTAATGTTGGCGTATTTCCAACAAACACTTTAGTTTTTCTTACACTTCCCCCAACTGCAAAATCTTTCAAAAGTCACAATTAGCATATCACGTAATTGGACAAGCCTTCATGTAAAACTATTAGTGTATAAGTCTAATGCAAAATTAATATTTACAACGCATATACTTAGCATAAAAGAAATATTTAAGTATTGCGTAACGTAAATTATATAAATAAAATTTTATAGTGTTTACATAATTTCATTAGTCCTTTTCCTTCAATTTATGCAGTTTTGTAAATACATTTTTATAAAGAAATAGTATGTCTGTGTAGAGCACTGTTAAATCTCTGATAAAAAGTCGTCTCGGTTAAAACTCTGATATGAAAAGCATTTGACGTACAAAAAATGATTAGCACGGAAGTCTGTTTTAACTCTGACGAAAGAAATATTTGCTGATTCGAAAGCATAGCTCAAAACATTTATTAAGTAAAGTCGCTGAGTTACAAAAAAATAATACTAAAAAAGTTGCATTAAAAATTACCTGAAACGGAAAAGTGTTCTCAACACCAAATGCAAAAAGTAAGCGCATTAAATTGGGATGGGTCCGGGGATATGGGAGGGACATTAGAAAAGACTGAAACGAAGAATTTGCTCAAAAAGTTGTAGAATCGAAACCCAAAAAATAATACCATCATAACTGTGTTTGGTGTACTTCATAATTTTTTTCCTATAAAAAAATTCAGCCTACTGAAAATGAAAAATTATAAATATAAGATGACAGCAAAAGCAATAAATATAAATACATGACGAATCAGCCAATGAAAACGGGCAACAATATTATAAATATATGAATAAAACGTAAATAAAAGGGAATATATTCGGGAAAAGGTAAATTAAACTTCGAGAGTAACAAGTACAATGTGAAAGTTGGAATTATTATTACAAACCATGTCTCATAAAAAGCCACTTTAAAATAAGATTATACATAGGTCTCGCACCATTGCATTGAAAATTACATTAACGGAAAAAGAAAAAGAGAAAAAGGTTTTAGAAATTTTTAAATCAATACAACATCTTATAACACAACAGGAAGTTACCAGCTGTAAGTTTAAACAATCCATTCTGTCAGTTACTTGATGGGAGTGATGGTGGTCGGGTGCTGCCAGCCATGATTTATAAGTTGTATGCATGTAAGTATCAGAAATGTTTTATTAAAACGATTTTTTAGAATTGTTGAATGAATTAATCGGAAGTCGAACCGGTATACCTAAGTTTGTAAGAGGAATGGCGTGTTGAAGTCGATGGTCTGTAGCAAATAACTTGAGTCTTATTATAATTTAAAAATAAGTTAATATTTGCAAAAATTTATTCTTTTGTAAATTGCTTGATTTATTTTATTGGAAATCGATCTGGGTATTGCTAAGATTGGAGTATATGTGTAAGAAATTACATTGTTTATATTATAGTAAAACAATTCATTATTAAATAGTAATTGTTTTAAAATTACTCAAAAATGTATAACTTACATTGAATTATTTTATAACATTTACCTATCCTGAATCAGTGACAAACAATAGATTCGTAATCCACCCACTTAAAGAAGACAAAGGCGTTGCATGAATTGTTATAGAAATTTTTATCGAGATTTGGAAATATTTTCGGTGTTTTTGGAAATTTATTTAAAATATATTTCGAAATTTTTGGAACTTTTACAATTGTGTTGAAGGATTTTCGAGCTTCAGTAACTTTGAGATAACTGTGAAAGTGAAATCCACATTGGCGGTCGGGATGCGTGACGTCACAACATGGCTCCACAATCATCCGTCGGCCGAAAATTCTCACTATGATTCTGTGCCAGAACGGTAATTATTACATTACTCATTATTAGCAATAGTAAAAATGTCATAATTACGCTGTTATGAATTCTCTAATACGTGTATTTTTTTTCTAAATAACTATCCCCACGTTTAATCAATTTTGATTCGCTTGTGTAAAAGTGTTTCATCTTTCCATACTACAAGCTGTACTATGCAAAATTGTCATTTATCATATTTATCATAACGCGTTCACAGCAAGTTTAATCACGTAAATCGAAGTAAACAAAACGCTTACATCCGTGATTTTCACGTTCACTCTTTGCTATTATTTCAGATTGCTGTACCATTTTCAAATATATTTATCAAAATGAAAATACGATTTTTCAATAGCAACGAATTGTTATACATTGTGTGAACTGAGCAGCACTATCACTTCCAGTGTATAAAATAGTAACTCCAGCTCATTAGTAGCTAAGTAGTCTCTATTAATTTGGTTTGGTCAACTATATTAATACAGTTGATTTTAATAAACTTCCAAATACATTTTAAGGTAAATGACGATAGATAAGAATTAAATAGAAAGTGCAATGAAAGATTTCGACTAGATTACACGTACCTTTGTACGTTAGATATGCAGATAGGTACCAAACATTTTAGTTAGAATTTTGTGAAGTCAGTGTGACTTTTTTTTGTTTAAATTGTTGTATAAAGATTTAAAACTTTAGATAAACGCATATGCAACCAATTGACGTCTAACAATATAAAATAGATTATCTGCTCTGTAAAGTACTTAATATAATGCATTTGTTTACCAGTACCATAATATATTATCCTTCATATCAGCAACCCCTTTTACTATGTCACTAAAAATCCGAACACGACTGATAACATTACTTTAACATTTTCTGAAGTAACTACCACTTCACGACCATAACGTGTTTCGAATTTTTCCACGTGGTTTATGTGAAATTATTGTCCTTTTGTATGATCAGAGAAATTATTACTTAATTGGTTTTAATCTCTTATTAAAATGAAGAGTTCTGCCATGCTTCGTTATTATTTATATTTTTAACTTTGTACCCTAAACGAATTTAACGAGGTATATATTATGTGTTTCTATTTGGTTCTTTAAACAAGAAACTCTTTGCGATTACAATGGTGCGTCTAAATCGACTCCACATTTGAGTTTTTTTTTTTTTAATTTGTTTTGGTAATTTTTTGAGAGCACTTTTTCGTTCCAGCTAATGTTTTAATGCAAATTTTTTTATTCATCTTTTGCGTTTTAGCCACTGCAACTTTTTGAGGTATATTTTTCCTTTACGCCACTTTTCTCTTTCGTCAGAGTTGTAACAGAGTTTTGTGTAAGCTACTTTTCGCGTCAGCCACAATTTTTTTTTTTTCATTAGTGTTATAACACAGATGTGGTTTGTATCAGAGTTTAACAAGACTGTGCCCGGAAATACATGTTCTATCTACAAATTTTTGAAACATAAATGGGATCGTATTTTCTTAAACTATATCATTCATATTAATTATTGTGTATATTATGTGCACAACTTTAAAAACACAAAGTATTGCGTTGATTACTAAATATATTTAATTAAGGAATTTTTTAAAAGCAAAATTGTCTACATCGCATTTGTTTAAGCCTACATTTTCAAAAGAAAGAATAGACTTACGGGATCATCTTGTTTTATATGTATGTCTGTATTTTCTTTGCGTTTTTTGTGTCTGACATATCCGTGTATGTATGTATGTATGCGTGTATGTATGTGTACCCTTTCCTACATAGAATTTAGGTATACCTAATAGTCATGAAACAGAGCACACGTATTTTACTGAAAATGTGGCTTAACTAGTATGTGTTTTATTCATGCTTTGTTCGTATTTGATACATTTGGCGAAATTGACTCATATTTATCTTACAAAATACCTAAATCAATATCCTTTTTTACAATTTTATCAAACGTGCTGCACTTGTATTAGGGCTACTAAACAAACTTTTGTGTTTATTTTTTTATTCCAAGTACTTATTTTTTTAATTCTCTATACTTTGAAAATTTTTCGTGCTGTTGAATGTTTCATAAAAATTTTGTGAAATTCATAAACGCTTTTCACTAAGCTATTTTATCGCATAATGATCAAGTAGAATTTATTGGTTTGTGGACGTACGACATTGCTCATGTTTTGCTGATCAAACCTGTGTTGAATGACAAAGTACGAAAACGAACAAGAAAAAATATATATAAAACACACACAAAAATAGAAGAAAAGGAAACCCATAGTAATTATGAATTCCTCTGGGTTTCCTTTTCTTCTATTTTTGTGTGTTTTTTATTTTTTTTTTCTTGTTCGTTTTCGTACTTTGTCATTCAACACAGGTTTGATCAGCAAAACATGAGCAATGGTGTATGTCTACAAACAAATAAATTCTAACAGTAAACTCCCATTGCAACAAACATTTAAAAATTTCATGATCAAGTAAGCCTGGTAAAAATTATATGTCCGTCATTTTAGAAACTAGCATGACACGAACAAATACATATTTGTTTTGTTATATTATGATACAGACCGGGGAGATTATAACTAAGTTTAATGGTTTTACAGTTTATTACCCAAACAATGATGCAAGGCGTTTATATTATTGTACGTCAGCCATGCAGTAAGATAGTATGGCATAATTAATACGTATATTATTTTAATTAATATATGTAAGATACCGATAGTAACGTTTTGGGGAAATATGCACACACATCAATGAAAACAATGTTGATAGTAAATTACTGTTTTTTATCAAGTGTGTGTGTGTATGTATATGTATATGTATGTATATATATATATATATATATATATATATATATATATATATATATATATATATA
>PNEQ01029410.1:48970-111069 GCA_003012365.1 Medauroidea extradentata | reverse complement strand
TCACTTTATAAATGCATGACTGAGCATGACAAACTGATAAACACATGCAAGTAGAGAGTATACTGTGTCTGATGCTTGTGATGATGACCACGTCCTCCTACACAGCAGAATATTGAGAAATCTGTACACACTAGATGAGTTCTGTGCGGTCATGTGAAATAAGGGTATAGAAAAATAAAGAGTAACAGCTACAATACTGCATAACATCACTATTTAAGGATAGACAAAAAATAAAATCTGAAAACGGTGATTCTGTAACAGTTAGGCATGTTCAAAGATATGAACTTTGTAACTTACTTCCAATTATATAAAAAAAATGCATAATAAAATACGAACAAGTTTTCCAATTGTAATGGAATGATCTAAGACATGTTTCGCAGCATATTTGAAGTAAACGTTTTGTGTTAAAACCACCGTACTAAAGACAAACTAAGTGACAGTTAACGGTTTATCTTTAAGCACAAATTAAATTATATATGTATGCAGGATGTTCAGAAATTCAATGCCCAAAGTGATAGGGAAGATGAAGGAGACAAATACAAACATATTTCACCAGATAACCATGTGTCGAAAACAAATAGTTTAGGCAAAAGGAGTATTCGGGTGTGATTGAGAAGATACCGACGATAATTGCTTACAGTACTTTATTATTTGATCAACGTTACAATAAATGTTAAAAATTAGCAGGGGATACATGAAAACTGAAGTGTATTCTAGGTGTGTCAACTCGTAGGAGGAATTAGTTGAAAGTATTCTTGCGGTGGCCATACATATACGTACAACACACGCCACACATCTTTCAGCAAACATGAGACTTCCTTCTACGTCGATACCGGCTATGAGCTGAGGTTAATGCAGCTCTTTTTGAACATTTATTGTAACATTGATAAGATAATAAAATACTCTATAGGCTGTTCACTATAAACTAACCACTCAGCAGAACTTGTAACTTGTTTTATTGGGCCAATATATGTTAACTTTTGAGAGTTGTAAAGATTTTACACTGGTTTTTAATAACATGGTAGTTTTTATACTAAAAATAGTCAATATAACAGCAAAATGGTCGAAAGAAAACTTTATGCAGTGCTCACTTTATCGTGAACGGCCTATAAACAATTACCATTGCTGTTTTATCAATCACTCCCGATACCCCTGAATACTCAATACACCTAAACTATTTGTTTTCGACATCGTTTTTTGGCGAAATATATTTGTACTTGCCTACTTCATCTTCGCTATTAATTCGGGCATTGCATTTTTGAACATCCTGTATATGGGTTGTGTGTGTATTTATAACATACACACATTATGTATAACATTTTTAGTATGGTGTGTGTAGATATGAATTTCAATACATTATAATTATATCTAAATCATACGTAACTGAATTTCATTAACGTAACAAAGAATATTAATTCACTTATTTTTATAATAAACTTGGTTTGATTAATTTTGAGTAATTATATATCATTTATATAATTACATATAATTCTTTTACAGTATTTTCTTGCGTTAGTAAACACATGATTAACAAATTTTAAAGTATATGTTTTCTTTTTTAATTTATTCCGTGGATTCTACTTGACGTGTAAGTGTATTAATTCAAATTCAGTTCCGGTTTTCCCGGTGATCTTATTTGTATAAAACAGTAATTACAATTCCAGTTCCCTTTCATAATTCCTATTTACATCGAAAAACAAAGATTTTTATGCGAACATAATATTGGGTAATAGACATCATACTAGAGTTAACATTATACATTTTTAGTTAATTTTAGTCTTATTTATATATTTAGTACATTATTTATTTTTGGAACTAATCAAATTTAACCTGTTTAGGTAGATGAGTAATACTATAGTTTCAATTTAGATTTCTCTCTGTCGACTGTCTTGTAAATTATTATCACCAACCCACTTCTAGTCCAGGCGAGAGACATTTCTTTCTGCTGCCTCTCAGCCAACCTACCAACAACTCTACCATCGTGCAATTTTATCACCACTAGTTTTCCGTACTCAGTAAAAATAATGAAACTATAATTTTTGCAAAATTTGTATTGAACCAATTATTCTGTAACTGAAGGCCGTCTACCGTCGTAAGAGTATGATTTCACTTCAGATTTTGTTATTCTCGGCGGGGCCGGACGATGCCGTTGGTCGACGGGTTTTCTCGGGGATCTCCCGTTTCCCCCACCCCTTCATTCCAACGCTACTCCATACTCTCCTCATGACACCCCTCACAAGCGCTGAAGACCTCGATGATAAGCGCTGACCGAAATCTCTCACTCTCTCACTTATATTTAGTTTATCCTGCCAGTGATCCTTTCCAGGGATTGAGGGTTTACCTGTCACTGTTTAAAATGATAAATATACTATACGCAACATAAAGGTGTTTTCCTAATCTTATTAAGAAAATTAATCGTCTGTTACGGCACATAACTGTCATTGAGATAGTGGTTCTGCCTGAAATGTGTTATATTTATTTTGCAATAGTTATTGTGACTGTTTACTTACCGGATATATTGCTGTCAATGAGCAATTTGAGGCGTCCGTCTGTATTTTTGTCTACCAAATGTGTATGGACAACAATAAAATTATGGTAACGGTTCTGTAAAGATTATAAGTTCAAATTGCATGATATTTTGCAGAAGTAATGTATGCATAGTTATTTGTTGTAAGGACAACGCTAGTACCGAGCGCCAAAATTGACATTCAGTTCGATACAATAATCCATATTTCGTCTCGTCGACAAGAGGAAATTAGGGACGGTGTCACAACTTTACGTGAACAGATGCAGGAACTGCGACAAAAATGGGCCAAGAGTTTTTATTATATTATATAATTTAAATAAAACTTTTTATAATTTTCATATTCGGGAAACCAAGTAAAACGTTAATAAGTGTGTCCGAAGTCGGAAATCTAACCCTTGACCTTTCGGAAAGCGAGTCCAAGGTATTGCCGTTTCAAATCTGATATTTGTTTCATTTTCAATAACACCCCCGAGTGTCAACGTGATAGAGATTTGCTTCGTGTTACCAAGGCGAGGAAATTGCTTGTCGCATTGCGGTCGGCCGTTATATTGACGTACCTTGAATAATAGACGTAATAATTATCGGTGTACAGCCAATCATCAAACAACGGCGACAGTGCGAGTCTTGAATTATAAGTTCAGAGAATGATCTCGATTAAAAATGAAAAGCAATGTCGAACCATGATATCTGCTAGAACTCATCGGCTTTATCTTCTATACCAAGGTTTTTTATAGAACTGTTTTCAATATATTTGTCTTAGAAATGAAATCGCATTAAAACTATAGTTCACTTTTTGTTTGGCTTCCCTATATCACGCTTAGAAATACGGGACACCTCAAAATTGCTATGAACGGCTTAATCAGACTTCCGTCACGTAAAAAGTACCCAATCGGAATCGTAAAGAAAGAGAAACATGAGCTGACTTATAAATATACTATAAAATAATACAGTCACCGCTTACAGTCTTGAAGGAAAAATAACAACGACCTAAACAGTTTTTGACGTAAGAGCCAGTCTAGACTTTATTGCCCCACGATTCCGTAGATCACAAGCTTCATCTAGGGTCTGTCATATACGGCTCTTGAGGAACTGTCTAACATTGACGGTTAAGAAAGTTAAATGGACCTTACGTCTCGTCGTCAGCGAGCTCTTCACAGACGGTTACATACAACTTCGTACAATGACATGAACTGGGAGAGGAGTCGGCCATGGCTAGAGATGATGGTATATCGCGAAAATGTTTTGTGCCAACATAGCCTTGAAAACACTGACACAACGTAGCTGTCTATAGACCAATAACGTGCATTAAATATTACAATAGCGGTATTCTTATTGGCTTAGTCAAATAGGGCAGTAGCTTCGCGTACAAGGAAAAGCCAGTAATCTTTTGATAAGCTGAACGTACGTTGAAACCTAGCAAATAGTCAAGTTTTCCCGCGATAAACCATCATCTCTAGCCATGGCCTTTGTTAAGGAAACCATGTAAGACCTAAATCAGGATGGCCGGAGCGAAGGATCGAACCTGGATCCCTCCCAATTCGAGTCCAACGTGTTACCACTTTGCCACATTCCTCGGTATTGTTAGCCCGCTAACAGCAGATGCAATATGCAGGGGTTGGTATGCTGATACAATGAATGATTTAATTCCTGGAATGAATGTCACTATATTTGCATATTAGGGCAATAATCACGTAAATATTGTCAGTACGAAGACATTGTTGAAAGTTTAGCTTCAAACATTTATCGACAGCAGTACACATAAGAAGAATTTCGCAACGTAATGTGCGAATCATCATAACGTAAAACACGTAATGTCACTGCTACATATTTTCATAGTGAGCTCATCATTCGAGTAAATTGTTATATTAGAAGCGGCAGATGTGCGCACAGTTTCAGTACAAGACCCAGAAAAAAATAAACAGCAGCCTTCGCACATTAGCACGTAGGTTTCTTACTACATCAGACAGTGTGTTGCTAGACAACTTCTGGATGTACAATTGTTTGTTCGAATTAATCGGCTAATATAACATTTTTAATAACTTGCGTTTGTCCATTCTTCGAATTTCGCAACAAATTAATATAATTCTTAACATAACTGTTATATAATGAGTAATGACTTATAGCAACCAGAGTCGTTTCCCTTCTTCGTTTTTTCTCGACTTTCAGATGTTCCACTGCATTACTTGATCTTGTCCCTGTACATTTTCTGCCTGTCAGACGTAGATATGTTTGCCTTGGGTTGGTTCTATTATAGTTGTAGAACTGCCAGTTTTCTGGTTTCTTTTAACAATGATGTTACCGTAGCGAAGTATAACGCTGGGTCTAGTTTTATGTTTGTTACAATTCCCTGTATAACAGCAAATAAAAGTTATACCTGTTATTCTTCAGTGCTGAGAATACAGTAATAGCTCTTATTTGTCATATTGCGCCACAGCTTCAAAGCAGAAAATTCAACGTCACAAAATGTTATGAAGGACAGGACTTTGTAGAAAGTTTTTATATCCTGTGTTAATACTTTTAAAAGAAAAAATAATTAATCCTAATTCGAGGCACTCGGTAGTATTAAAAACTGTCTGAATATTTATGCATGAAAACAATTGCCAATTAAATTGTTTAGTTTATTGATGAATAAATCTATGTGAATATCCTATTAATAATTTTATGGTTTGATAGAATATGACAAATGATATAGCACTAAGCTTTCAAAACCCATTGCTGCAGAACATTTCTAAGCGTTATAATGGAATCTACACGATTAGATGTCAGTGTAGAGAACAAAACTAATTACTTGAGACAATCAGTTCATGAAAGGTGTCAATAAAATTGATAATATAAATTCTTATTTTGTAGGCTGGATCTAGCAGTATTCACTATTTTACACTCCTGCAAACTATAAGCCAAAATAATAATAATATTATTTTGTTTTTGACGGTTATTTACAAATATATCTGGAGTTAATTATTATTAGTGAAAATTAAGGCTATAAAGGTAACGTAGGGCCCGGTAGTTTTCGCGAAAAGATTTTTGCCCCACTTTATTTCAGTGCCTTACGCGCACACCTGCAGTTCAACTTCATGGCTATTGACAGAGTGTTTTTGTGCAGAGTCGTTATTCATTTGACTGTGCCAATCAGTACACGGATAACTGCCACACATCATGTCTGTGATTTGCGGGTTTAACCTCCACACGCTGTGTGTTACGGCATCCAATCACTGACCACATAGCAGAGATGCAGGTGTGCACGTAAGGTACTGAAACAAAGTGCTGCAAAAATCTTTTCGCGAAAATTACCGGGCTCTAAAGATAAGGCATGTGTGTGCACGTTAAAAATAACTTACTATTAACGAAAGAAAAATTGTTATTAATAGTTGACAGAGAAAAAATGTAATATTTGCTAAGTAATACTAAGGCCGGAATAAAAACATCTATCCGCCAAGAAATTCTACTTATGTTTCCATTTGATTGTTTTGTTACTCTTGATTCCTGCCCAGCGGGTCTATTACGACCACGTCGCAAGACAGTTTTGCGATCGTTGCACACGCTAAACTAAACTTTCCGATGAATACGATTACAACTCCCTCTCTTTGCGACTGTGAACTGTCCACGCGACGCATACATATTGCAAACCATTCGCAAAGTCTGTCGCAAACTAACGTGCCGTCTCGAGGACGCGCTGCGACTCGCAAAGTCAATTTCTAATATAAAATTGAGGACATTTTCGTTGAGTTGCCATTACCCCACACATTTAAACATCTGTAATTTTGTTAGTTGGCGTAGAAACAGTCCGGTACATATGTTCGATCAATATTTATGCTTCGCACATTAGTTTCACGAAAACAAATTATAGATCATTTCTAAAAAAAAACTTTACTATAGCATATCTTTATGTAAGATTATAAATAACACGAAAGTACTGCATGGGTACCATTTTACAGAAGTGCGTCACAAAATGTTATGTTGGAGTATTGGTTAGCGTCGTTACAACCCGTGTGTCTATTATAGGTGTGGGAACGTTCCCAACATCTGCAGAATATTTAGTTTTTTAAATTTTTAATTATTTTTCTTGGTCCATTTATTCAGTAAATTACAGCTCTATGTCACAATACCTTTACTTTTATGTTTAAAACGAACAGAGTAAAATTTGCCTGTGCAGTTGTTCTTAACGTCACGATTCAGTTACAGGACAAATAACAAGTAAAATAAGTGTTATTTTAAAACGATATTGTTTGTAGTATTAATACGTTACTTTAACACAAATTTTTTTCAAGCGAATATTCAGTAACTTTTATGTAGCTGTAATATTTGGGCATAAAATGAGTCTTTCAAATGTAGTTAATGACGTTGCGTCATCACTCCTGTCGTAAATGTAATCACTGTAAATTGTAATACAGAAAATCTACACATTCTACAATATTAACTCAAAATCTATAAATGGTATGTATTTACGCATTATTTATGGATGCCTGTTTTCGTTTGTTACTATGGACAATATTTTTTTTTCGTTTTGTATGTGTCTATATTTCAGTGTTAGAGGAATGATCCTTAGAGATTTTTGTTCAGTTGGCTATATATCACTTTCAAAATGTCTTTAATGTCTCTACTTCCCTTTTATACAGCACTGCTAAAATAACGTAAGTTTTGTGATGGAATTCTAACCGACTTCTAGCGGAGCATATACAAACCGTTACATAACTATTAGGCTAGGTGGCACTACCAGCGAGGATTATACTTAACGACGGTAAGAGAAATTTTTGTCGGTGTAAACAGACTTTATAGAATAATTTTTAACAAGATAAATTTATCCACATAAGCATTGCCAACTGCCTTCGCAGAGAGTGCGTTGTCGCAAAGTTTTTGCATACTCGCAAAATATATCGACACTTGCAAACGAGGACGGTCATAATCACGAAATTGCTATCTAAACCACGATGCATCGCAAAGTTGCGTGTAATCTTAAGCAGGCTAAGCGAGGTCACAATAGACACGCTGGTCGTTTTACTGAATATGTACATACTGACGTCGTTAACTTATAATCGAATATGTGGGAATTATTACCTTTCGCATTATCCGGTGTAACACGACCAAAAGAAAACACATTGTTTCTTCATGATTCGCCAATATTTAAACTCATGCTCACCTTCAAACAACACTTCAACCCACACCATTGTCTAGAAAAATATATGTATAATTTTTTAACAGCTTGTGCATGGATTCAGATGAAAGAATGTATCATAAAATAAAATTACACTACTTTCCATCACATTCTTACTGACAGAACCATAAACATGTGTCTGCTCGTAGGAATCCAACACCTCTTCTTTATTATATGTATAAAGTTCTAAGGTCGTAAAACTTAAACATGATTGTGAGGGTTATGCTATTAATTTTTTAGTTTCAAAATTATTCTGTGTTTTTATTCATTCTTTTATTTTGTATATATCATTTTGTAACAGTTTATATTGACGCAATCCGTGTCCGAGAGGGGAGTTCTCCTTCGCAACATAACTAGAGCCATCCGACTTACGCCTAGTGTTAAGAGTTTTTTGGTAGCCTGCTCTGTTCAACCCCTCTTTTTTTACCCTTTTATCGAGGCGAGGAATCACGTTCGCATAAACAAACGAAGACTTAAGTGTCTTGAAGCAACTATCAAAGAACACCTGTAAAGTTAAATCACAATGAGAATGTAGGTCTGTCAAAACTCGGTGGTGTTTTAGTATAAATGTGTACCGCCGCCGAGCGGTATGCAGAGATGCGGCCGTTATACAATTATTTAAATACTGATCAACGTGCTTACGTCACCTCTGCTTAGATAAAGCCCTTAAAGAACGTTACACGTGTGCATATCTATTTCATCTACACAACTCGTCGTTAAGAAGCATGGAAAGGTAAAATGTTGAACGGAATACTCAATCGTCATAAAATATGAACTCACCCAATTCCATGAGATTTTTTTGCCCAGTAGATATTCTATCAGCGGACATTTATATATGTAGCACTATGCGGTAGTATGCTTTCCTTTCGAGTAAAAAATCTTCAATTGTTTTTAAAAAAATAATGGATTGAAACCACAAATTCTACAATTAATAGAAGTCTGTTAATTTTATAATTTTAATACAATAATATATTTTGCACCCTAAAGTAACCAAATATCAAAAATACTTTCGTTTTGGTTTGAAAATAATTTTAACATACGTAAGCCTCTCACGCAGAGATTTTCGGATAGTAAAATTATGTGAGTTTTTTTTTTAAATTCAGTTATCATGGAGGCCTAGATATGATCATATTACAAATTAAAGAATGACAGTTATATATATTTGTAGGTTGTGGTTTCAAGCCCCCCCTTTTTTTTTTTTTCAAAAAAACTAATTTTAATTTTTACTCGAAAGTAAATCATACTACCGCATAGTACTACACAAATAAACGTCCGCTGATAGAATATCTACTCGGCAAAAAAATCTCATCGAATTTTTGTGAGTAGTTCAGATTTTATAGACTACTGAGTGTTCCAGTCGTCCGCTCGACATCGTACCTTTCCATACCCCTTGTAGTAGATAAATAAACGATAAAAACATCAATTGATTTCTACGCTGTTTTCGAAGCCAATATGGATAAAGTACTCAATGACAATCCTAGATAATGGTATTTGCCAACATTATGAGTAAATATTTATCCAGAATTACTAATTCGTTACGCGTGACCTCTTGCGCCGCAGTTAAATGCACGAGGTTCCGGCGTCAGAGTTTGTGCCTCATTTGTATAGGCAGTTCGGAATAAAGTGAGCACTCGAAAAAGCCCTGCTAAAGATCTATTTCCAGCCAATTCGTATCTTTCCGCGTGTAGCAGCTAACGACGGGAAAAGTCTAACCTCCTGTGACACGTCACTTTATGTTTGCGCGTGTTAGATAAATTGTTCAGTCGATAGGTTCATGTATAGTTTGATAAAAATAAGTTTATTAATTATATAAAATACAATTATATCGCTGTCGGTTGAATTTGTTTCAGTATTGTTGTATTTAAATACGAATAAACACGGAACTATGTTTTGTTATTTCGTTGCCAACCATACAAGCAGTAAAGTGACTATCGGTAATGTTGACTTATATGTAGTAACAGCTAGTGATGTTTTTCAAAGGTTACATATTTAGTGTTCACTTTATTCCGAACGGCCTATAACACTGGAAACTATTTTGTTTAAAACGCTGGCTAAAGCTATTTTCTAGGATTGCTATTGTTTACTGTTCGCAAATTGGCTTCAAGAAACCTACAGTTATAGATGAATACTTTTAGCGTTGAATTACGTACCACGCCCTTTTAAGACAATGCTCGTTAGTTTCCGCTGTTTATGAGACGGTTATTTTTTTTTTTAAACTTAAACGAGAGAAGATACAAAAAAAATGCCTGGCAGTTTTGTTTAACACGTTATTACCGTCACAGCTATTTTTTTTATTCGAAACAAGGATCTATGCGGTTTCGACTAAAAACGCAACTAACCAGAATTTCGTTAATTACATAATTAGCTGAAACCGTCGTATTTAATGCCTTGAAAAAAAAAATCAGTTAAGAGGAGAAGACGATTTTAAACAAAACTGCCAGAATATTTTTGATATCTGCTCTCGTTTATACGAAAGCAAAAATATCGCTGAAGAATAGTAGAAACTAGAAATCATTGTCTTAAAGGATATTTTCTAGCGGCCGAAAATGGCAAAGTTGGATATTTTTGCGTCGCTCTTTACGTACGATAATCTTAATGCAGAATCTTAAGAGGACATATGAATGTACAGTAAAAGTTTATCGTTAATATTACGTCATATAAGGATAGTGTCAGCACAGAATGTCTTGTATAGTCGAGTTGCTAGTGATTAGACGGCACGCAAGTTCAGTCACGTGCACCTAGAGGCTATGGTGAGGCGACATGTCTATGCTGTGTCGTCCTTACCGCTCACGCACTTTTAGACCTGGAACGCGCACGATACGTGTACGCAGGTGGCCACTTTAAATTGAAAAGGTTGATGCTGGCCAAATGTACCAATATCACCACTTTGCTGTATAGGATATACTGGATACGATGACCACGTGAAGTTACCGTACAGCAAGTGAAATGTTGTATTCAATTAGAGGATGGTTAGCCCTAATTTTGTTGGCTGACGGATCAAACCCTGTTATAGGTCGTTCGGGATAATGTGAACACTAAATATTTAACCTTTGGAAGAAATGCCCATCAGTTACTGTACATAATTCAACATCAATAACAGTTACGCTACAACTTGTATGGTTGGCAGAGATTTGCTCAATGTAGTTCCGTGTATTTTCCGATTACACAACAACAATATAGAAATAAAATCACCTGAAATTGACGTGTTTGCCTCGTACATAGTTAATAAACTTTTTTTTACCGAACTATACAGGTTCCTACCGACCAGATATTTTATTTTTCACGCGGAGACATCAAGTGACGTGTCCAGAGAGGTTAAACATTTCCCATCGTTAGCCATTACGAGCGGAAAAATACTAATTGGCTGAAAATAGAAATTTAGCAGGTCTTTATTTGAACTGCTCACTTTATTCCGAACCGCCTTTAACGTATACATTATATCTTGATATTGTTTAGTTGTTTATGACATCCAAGTTTGTTAAATATCTTGTGAAATTACTGTTTATGTACAAGATATTTAATGCCATCTATCATCCTCAAGAGTTAAGCTTGTATGTAAGTAGCAATGTATCACACTGAAAACAAAGCGGGCATTTAAAAAGACAAAACAATTTTTATTAATTATTCAATGGTTCACTACCAACTTATCTAAGACCAAATAAGCCACAGTTTTTACTACTTTTCATAAATTAAGGTGAATATATTTTATAAAATCTCATTATAAAAGTGTCCACTATATCGTGAGCAAACTATGCGTGATTTCTTTACTTTTCACAAATATTCGCCAATCAAAATATTATTCCGATTGGTTTTCAAACATCTGTTTACATATTTACATCATAAATTTTAGTCATGCAATGTCAATTGATTTGTATTGGTCGATGCCTTTCTACTCTATTGTTTTGGCAAAAGTGATGTGTATCGTTGGATGTATCTTCAAGATGTGTTGTTTCGGGGAAATGGCTTTACATCGATCGTTGTACCTTCCAATCTTCTTGAGTGTAGCGGCAGAGATCTGTTGGACAAACTGGTCCTCATATCGACCCATGTTCGATATAAAACAGGGTCAGTTCTAGTTGTTCGCGTGTGGGAAACGTAAGGGGTGTTGCTGTAAGGTGGTGTGTTTATTAGATGACCTCCCATTTCTTCCGCTCTTACATTCCGTTATTTGCTCTATTGTAGGGCTTATTTAAAATTATCATTTACGGCTGACACGTCCGTATACGATATTATTGTGTCCTTGAAAAATTATTTTTCTTGGATCATTCCTCAGTTTCAACTCTCGTAGGCCTACTGTAGTGTTGTTTAGGTATACAGTGATTAAATGAAACTGTCAAATATTTTCATAATTTTATGGTATACATATAATAATATCGGTTTGATGTATATTTTATTAATTTCTTTCGCTATATTGAATGCCATCGAGCAACTAACTTTGTGCATTTCCTGATTTAAGATATTCGTGCTAAATATATGAAGTTGAGGAAATACGGGTTGCTTATTGTTTGGCGTTACTTAATTTAACGTAATTAAACTTAAACTGTTGTTTATTTACCAAATAACATATAAGGGATTCGGAATAAAATGAGCACTCAAAAACGCTCTGATTATTTTCTAATTTCTGTGAGTTTATATCTTTCCGCCGCATGTAAACATAAACATTGCCACGTGCTTTAATTTACATAGTTTTGTACAATGTTTACGTCTACATTACACTGGCCTGAAAATGTTAACAATATCTGCTCATCAAATACACGGGTATTGAATAAAATTAATAACAAATAATAATCTTAGTTATAAATACCTGCGAGTGAACGTCTTTAAATACTGGTTTCTGTGCATCGACCCTAATTGATATGACCCGCACTATTGCCGTTACGAAAACCGTAAATATGTATATATTAAAATCTAATTTGTAACTCAAAACGCCACAAAAAAACACGTCATAATGAAATATGCAATTTAAGAATTCAAATTCCTTTCAGTTATACTGCCATGAACAACGACTGAAACACTTGCACATTAAATATGCACCCACCCATCACCGGAAAATGTATCACATTAGAGACAATGGACCTCACCTAAAACGCTGTCACTACTGCTGTGTGTTTTTTCTGACACACAGGAAATTATGGAGTACTACTGGATGCTAATGTTGGGATCACTGTTTTCTTTGGTATATTTATAGTCGCGGCTCAACTAGTTTCCACATAACGTCTGTCTTATGAAAGTGTTTTAGTTATCTTATTAGTTAAGCTATAAAGAGGCTGCAGTTTAGACATATGCATTTTCGTGTCGTTGTGAAACGTTTATTTGGTTCCATTGCTA
The DNA here is from genome assembly GCA_003012365.1 of Medauroidea extradentata. Lineage (NCBI taxonomy): Eukaryota > Metazoa > Arthropoda > Insecta > Phasmatodea > Phasmatidae > Medauroidea > Medauroidea extradentata. The sequence continues at coordinate 98,062 of PNEQ01029410.1, read as the reverse complement.
CTCAAAGTGGTGCTCCAAACTTGTCTGAGACAATTGAAAGTGGCGAACAGCTGTATAGTAGCCCATATATCATTTTCGACTGCTTCTACAGCTACTGCCATTGGCACCTGCAACCATTACTTTCTGTTATGCGGTATTTTATAATTATGAACTATCTGCCACAACGTGGACCTTAAATAATATGTGATAAAAATAATCTTACACAAACATGTTATGACACAACCTTGAAACTAAAAACAAGCGCTAACCTATTTAGTTATCTTTATATGAAAAACTTGGGGCAATTTGCCATAGCCCACCACATATTGCCAAAAATACATACTTTGTAATGGGAATGGTACCTAGAAAACGAATAGATATTTAGATAATTTTTTTCGAAATATTTTCGTACCAAATGCAACCCATAGAGAAATAATTCCGTGCGTATTTCAATTTAAAATTTTTTTGGCTTTGAAAATACCATATATTATAACACCGCCGAAAACATTTAAAACTCTTTCATATTGGCTAACACGCGTATAACGAAATTAGTCAGTTGTTTCCGTTTGCCGCCCGCCAGGCATTATAGTAGGTTTTATAATATTAGACTGACATAAAAACTGGGGAAAAATTAATGAATCAGGTTACTTAAAAGCTAACTAGCAAAATTTGCTCGTTGTCAATGTATGCACCGTTATTTTCTGAGTTAATAACGAAGATTTCACTAGTTCTGATTTGAATGGAGTAAGAACAGCAAGGTAGCTCTCGCACACTACAACATTTTGGTGGTAGATTTGAGTTTATGTCAGTTTAATTCAAATTCCGAAGTGATGATAATGTTTTGCGGAACTAGATTTACTGAGTGAAATCCGCTCAAGAATAATAAATATTGGTTTAATGTCAACCATATGATGTTCGCATGCATCCAAAATATTTACCTACCAAGCTAACAGTTTGAATGCATTTATGCAATCCTGCTGGCTCTCACAGACTGATGATCGAGCATTATGATTGCGAGAGTAGGGTAAATAATATTACACATTAATTCATCTATTAATTTTACCTTCCCTTTGTTACATTTCTTGTTAGTGAAAACGAGAACTGCTCGTAGCAGTGCTGCCATCTATTGACGCCATTCGCAACCCTCCTCCCACCTCTCGAATTATCGGCCAATCACAGGGCTAAGCCGTTTCTACACGCGGGGCGGCCACGCAGTGGAACAGCAAAAACGCAATAAATTGAACAGATGTCGATATTTGGTCGCAATTGTTTTACTTAAAAGAAGTTATTTATTTGATGTTCAGCGTGTAATACAGTACGCAATACACCGAAGTAACCATCGTACATAAAAACTACGCTTTTCTCGCTAATAGCAGACACATTCAGGTTTATTTTATAAACCATGCCGTCTGCCTTGTATTGTCACACAGCGCTGCAGTAAATACTGTATTTGGAGTAAATTTCACTGTGTTACTGTACAAAGGAGCTACAATACCCACTTTAACTATTCGGGGTCCCAGCCATATGCGTTCTTGCCACACAAACGACTGGATTTAACTCAATTTCACGATCTAAACATAAGTTACTGTAGAGTTAAGATTGAACAGACATACAGTTACAAGTCTAATGAAGTCACAGGGACCTCAACATGGCGGTAATCGTTTTTACTGAGCTAAAATAAACGTTTTTTACGTATTTGTACTGTCGCAAATAAATAAAGTGTGGTACCGTTATTCATTAAATTAAACGTACTTTTAAATAACAAAAATTAAAAATTACTATTATCTCCATTATAAAACCTACGTACCATGTATTTATATCATTATAACACACAATATGTGCATTGAAAATTAAATGTACATAAGTTACAGGAGTTCAGACAAAAGCACTTCATACTAGTTAACGAAGAGTTAGCAATATGAAACATATATTTTCACTTAATAATAAATATTATGAAGCAATATAGAAAAACTGTGCAACAGATTACAGACCATCACAAAATCACACAACAAAGGATGAAAATAGCCAGCACTGGTCATGTAGAGGAAGATTAGAATCTGTTTCTAAAGTTGCAGTAACATCCGTGGGGGTAGCACCAATTTTCCGGTGTTAAATACACCCATTCCCCGTCCTACGTTATCCATCCTATCGCTGTCTATTGTTTAAGAAAATGCAAATATAAATAATTGATTAAAAATATTTTCTTTTGACAGATTTTCCAAGCTTACGGCATAAGGGTGTTCAAGTGTAATAAAATCTAAAATATATATTTTTATTAAATAGTGTTAGTTCTGTAGACGACACTTTTGTGTACATATTCCTATTGAGAAACAACTTAAGATCTCAAAGTGAGGTGGTGCCGGTGCATCAAGATTTAAATTTGCGCGTTACATTGCCACGCAAATAGTGAAAACCAGTCGATTTATTTTAGTTAAATAATTCACAGTGAAATGACATGCCATGGAATATTATGTAAACAACTTTATGCAATTGCAGTGAACTATTTTTGTATTAAAAAAATTTTGTAAAGTGTGCAACTTTTTTTCCTGTACATTAGCTATTTTAAAAAATCAAAAATTGCATTGTGGGTTCCTACATAATTTATTGGGTAACACATGGAATGCTTGTTAACAACAAATTACTTCAAGTAAGTCTGTTGCTCTTCCCTATTTTCATCACAGTGTGACATGCAAATTTTTACTTTTACATGCTGTTATGAAAAAAATTATGCCAACTAACATTGATATGAAATCTCTCAAAAGTATCGTATACAAATGTAACACTATTTTATAAATAGGCGTACTCGTGTCTACTAATGGAATGTAGAGTGCAGGAATGACAAACACGCTGGTGATGTACATTTCGTAGAGTTAGGATAGATCTCGTCCTAAGCAAGTTAGTCTCCCGCGGCTTAACTCGTGGGTGTTCCATTGCTAGGTGAGCTGATTTTTACTATCAGCCACCGCGATTGGAAGGAGCATTATCTCCTTCTGTCGGGAGTACTCACCTACTCTCCTCAGCTTAATTGCAGTACTGACTGCCAAGGTCACTCCTGGCTGATATCGACTACGCTGAACCCCGGCTTTTACGAAACGACTTACTGGTGGACGTGATGTAACTGCCAGCAATGCCATAGTGTTAATCATGGTATACCTTTGGATTCAGGTATAAAAGAGCAGGTTCTACCACACAACATAGCTGACAAGATTCTGGAAACCATGGCGATATGCGTGACTCTGAAGGACATGATGGTGGGGCTGAGCTGTTTGGCACCCGGATCTTCGGAGAGCGTTAGGGGAAGTACGTCTACTGGAAGTTCGGCGTGCTTAGGAACAACGGGAAGATACTCCTCTTTTTCCTCTTCTTGCCTAGTAACAGCGTCCCTCAGTTAGATGGAAAACTCTGGTGGATGCTGGGTGCAGAAGATGCAAGACATCAACTGTGACCCGTTCTGCCTTCTCTCTACTCCTGCCATCGTCGGAAACCTGAATTGCGTGTGATGCGAATGTATGACCTCTCGCACTCAAGTCAATCTCCACCTCCTTGTGATCGGGTATAGAAACGTGGTGCTTCTCACAGCGCCTAACGGAGAGAGGACGAAGTCCTGCCCAGAGACGCCCCCACCCCCTTGTGCATAATGGAAAGATCCAAAGCGGGGATTCTTAGGCTCTCTTCCAGAAGCTAGTACAGTAGCTCCAGCGTTCTGTGAAATCTACGAACAGATTGCATAAACCAACTGAGGCACGTAATAGTGTCCTGTGGTGCGGACCTCGATTACTGTTGATCTAGAGAAGATGTATTGATCCGTGAAGGGTGGACACCTGCTTGGTTGAAAACTCAGATACATGGTGTTTCGCAGATACTCAGGGATCGGCGTGAAAGCCACAGCCTTGTGCTGAGCCGATTGCGGGTTAGACTCTGAGTAGTTGTGGTTTAAACTCCTGCTTGGGGGTAGACTTACATGATGAGTCCTTGGGTCGCTCATGTGGTCCGCCTAGCAGAGACACGGTTATCGTAATACCTGGCTGCGCTATAAGGGTTTTACTGCTGAGGGGTGACGACCCTCCTTGTAAATGCCAGCAAGGTGTCTGTTGTTAAGCCATAGGGATTAGGTACAGGAGGGCTGTACTTCCATACACCGGCGGCAGCGATGCCCAACACGATGGCGATGGGCGTTTTGCTGATTCATACTCTATTCTACTCGAGCGAACTTAGAACATTTTCGCTTTTCCAGGGCACATGCCAGGCAAGCAGATGAAATCCTGGAGTGATTTCCTTTTCTCCTTCACTGTACACACTACCAGTTAGTATACATTAGGCAGTGTCTGGAAGTAGTTCAACTAAACTGTCATTACTGTCATTAACTTTCTACGGTTCAATAACATAATATTTACCAATTCTGAATCAATATGTAACTCTTCAGGGCAACAATTCATGATTTTTTGAGCACTGCATATTATTCACTCTCCTTTCATGCCCTAGAGACACGCTGTAATGAGATGGTTACGAAACTAATTTATCAATAGGGCCTGTGGGGCGGGGTGTACCAGCAACGTTTCTCCTTTGGTAAGTAAATATCGTTACACCAGTCAACATATTTTCGCTGGCCCCGATGTTTTTCATTACTCACTTTAGTTTTTTTTTCGAAGGGAAAGAAACTGTTCCTTAGCAGGCTGTTTATAATGTATCTTTTTGCAATCTTATTCTCTCAGTTTACAATTGTTAACCTCTACACTCATCGTTGTCTTAAGGCGTAGGAATCATAAAGTAGAATTGCCTAGTTACCGACCAGACTCTCATACAAGCTGTGTCTTTTAAACCACCGTGGTTAATTCTCGGCTGTACTCTCTTGAATCTTGGAGTCATATGTCAATTCTACTGTATGTTTTACGCGAAACCGTTTAGAAGTAGGCCATGTACATGGTTAGGAGACACTTGTAATTAACTCAGTTATACAAATGTTGCACCTTCTTGCTGTAGTCTTTGATATGGGAAAGGCCTAAAACTGGTTTTGGCATAACGGTATCTGGAGGCAGTTAGGCTTACATGCATAGTATTTTCTTTACAAATTGTAATTATTTCTTGAAATATGTTAATCCTATCGTACCTTTGTTGAAAGGTGGCGCGATCCTTGTCTCGATAGTTTAACGAGTAGAAGGGGTGCCACAGACCGTATACAAAGTGTAACCTTGTTTTCTATAGCGGTGAATTATTCTATATCTGTATTTCGAACCCCTGTGATGTGTTAAATTTATGTGAATGGCTATATAATAATTTGCCGTCCATATTCCATGTGCGCAGAAGAGTTCCAGATTTAGTTAACCTTCTGCCGAATTGTCGATTTGGCTGACGACTGTGATATCACTTCTCTACACGAAAACGCAGGTCCATTTTTTGTTCCAAATGAGGATATTTCTCTTCTCGTAATTAGTTCTTATAAACTAGTTAAAGATGTATTACAATGCCAAGTTCTTAGGCCTGATTTTGAATTCCAAACTTATCTGCTAACATCATGTAAAATACATCAAAACTCGGTGTTCACACGACAAAACAGTTTCGACGGTACTCAGAGGTCGTGGTAATGGAAAGCAGACATTATCTTTCTTCTTCTCGGCATTTGCAGATCTCTGGTACTCGGTAAGTTCAATGCCTGAAGTTCTATCTACTCTCATGAACACCCATTTCTGCTCAAGATGATGGACTATTCATTGTTCACGTATCCGCATTGCAACTGGCGCTCTTTGCACAGACTTAGTTGTGAGTCTGTGTATGATGAAACGCTGATTACCCATCACTTTGCTATCGGAGTGAACCATTTCATTTGCATTGTAGTTTAAGATTGCATTCAGTCCCCTCAGATTTATGTTGCAGATCCACTCTGTCTCATTTATATTAGGATATATGACACTCTGTCTTCAAGAACCAAGACTATTTGTCACCGAATTTATTTTGGCACTTCTGTGTTTGGAGTATCAAGTTTGAGAATGAATTGCCTGTTTCAAGACAAGAACCACCATGCGTGTGACACCAGGAGTTGGTAAGGCTTCCCCTGGTGGACATTATATAGCTGACCACTTCACATTTCGTCCACGAGGGACTTTTTGCTGTTCTTGTGATGTATTTTCTTATGGTTTCTTTGGTTTTACACCTTATGTTCTTGAGGTAAATAGTTCTACTAGGTGTGGATTCGTCGTTTCTGTAGAAGGATATTTATTTTGGTAGCTCTACCGTTCAGTATTTTAATTGTAGAGTTGTATGCCAATTTAAACTGTGTGTTATATTGGTAGCAGGTTCTTATGCAAGTAACTCGTGTGCTCACATGAGCGCATTGCAAGCCCGAAGACTGGCTTCTAGACTCACTAACCTTCTTCCAATTAAGGGGAAGCTGGGATTAGCTGAGCGAATGTATGTAAGAATCATATTCTTGTAGATATCTGATCATGTGAGCATTGCGGGAAATGATGCAGCGGATTGGGCATCGAAATAAGCATTTAGCCTCACACCTTGTGGCCTTCATGTCACGGTGATACATGCGTCACGAGAGTTCATGTAAAGCTAGGGAACCGCAATCACTGTTTCTAACCAACGAGCCTAGAAACATTAGTTCGCCTGGTTTTTCATTAAGGGTCGCAAGTAGATCTCCCACAGAGATGATGTCACTTTCACCCGTCTTCGGCGCAGTTACACTCGCCTCACGCTTGGTCACATACTGTATTGTGAATGCCCTTCTGTTTGTGATGCGTGTGGTGATGCACTGACAGCGTTCAACATTGTGTTGCATTTACACAAATATAGCAATGCGCGTAGTACTTTTAATGTACCCGACGACATGAAACACGGATTTGTGCTAGAGGAGCACATCCGTGTGCAACGTGTTTCCTTTATTATCTACGGTGGGTCATATTAGACCTTTGTGATTTGTTTTCGTACTTTGCTTGGTGTTTTCATAGGATGGCACGTTTAATTATCTACATGTTTAACTGTTCAGTGAAATTGTTATATTTATACCTGTGGAGATTTTTTCATTTGTGTAGTAGTTATTTTCTCTGGTGTTTGTTATTTACCCTTTGGATGGTTTTAGTGGCGCTAATGACCTATGTGTCATGCACCATGACGTATTACTCAGCTAATCTATTATATTACTGAAATGGTTATTGTTTTAAAGTGATAACACTTTAGGTAGCCTAAATACCCGAAACCCCCTAGCATGTAAATACTATTCTAACGTTAGTCCGATCCCGCTCCAGGCAGTACCCTAAAATAAATTAACTAACTATATTATTCTTGTGTGCATTTGCTCAACCGACATCATATTTTCTTCGTGATACATATTTTACAATGAAAATATCACATACACGTCATGTTTGATTCTGTTTTTAAGTATGTGGTGCCGTGTAAAGTACAGATATCATTACAAAAATTAAATTAGATTATATTGCCTGCGCCACTGCATTGGATTTCCGCGTGTGACAAACGTATTTGATTCTGCCTGGGCTTAAGATTTCCGGGAGCTCTGTCATAGAATTGGCTGAGACTTTTAAATATCACTAAGTATTTAATGGAGCCGAAATGTTTGACTAATGAGTGTCACCAAAACGTTTAACTATAATTGTGTCTCTGTACGATTCTAAGAAAAAAAAATTAGTTTCGTTGGAAAATGTTTTGCATAGTTCAAGGTAAGGTATTCTAAGTCTCATTGACTTAAATACAAATGATTAGGAGTGAATATCCAAATACGTAACATTACTTATGCCATTGACTGGAAAATTTCGCGAATTCAATGACATGTAGGCTAGAATACATTATAATATGCATACTCAAGCCCCGACTATTAGTCAACTAGCTGATACTCAGTGGAACAGCAAACAATAAACGAATAGACGGGACTTGAGTATGCAAAGTATTATGGATTCTAGCCTTCAGGTCATTGTATTCGCGAAATTTTTCAGTCCCTACACGCCCAACTTGAAGGCTTGTCATAAAATATTAATTTTATCTAATTAGATAACAAAAAAAATATGTTGTAGGTTTTCATTGAATATAATTGAAAAAGACGGTTATACAGTCGTACCTGAGGTCAAAAAACTATTGCACTGAATAAGAACATTGAATGGTTATAGATGAATACGTTTGCAACTAAAGATAATGCAGTTATTGTCGACACGGATTAAAAATTTACGTTAACTTATTTTATATGTTTACCAAACTTTCACAGTGCGCCATAATTATATTTTAATTAATCGGTAATAACCCCACGGCATAACAACAAACAAATAGTTCACTTAAAAGGAAATATTGTTTAATTAAAAAATATGCTTAGTGTAGGAGACGAGATAATGAAAGTTTTAAAGCACAGGAATTGCAGTCCACAGACATATAATATTAAGTGATTTTCCGTAGAAGGATTTTTCTAAGATATATGTGTTACATGAAATGGCAACATAACTGACGACTACAATCATGGACAAAAACATTGAATCCGTTTAATAACTAGCTATCATTGTCCAGTTAAGCAAGCTGTTTACATTTCCAGTATTATTTTATATTAGTAGGTATTAAGAATGGTACTTGTAGAAAGAAATATGTTAAAAATGCGTCATAAAAATTAAAATATTTAGTGACACTAAAGAGTTAAACTAACTGCAGTGGTCCTGTTTGGTTTGTTGTTTTAAAATAACATCGAAATATTTGCTCACATTATAAAAAAATAATTGTCATTAATTTAGCTTTCGAACGTAATCCGATTCTATTTTGCATAATATTTGGTTATAAATGTAGAGTTTACCCTCCCTTGATCTCTATAAACTGGAAACTCATGATATCAATAATGTATATCGTAGATAACGGTACTGCTCTTTTTGCTTACTGCAACTATCCGTTAATACCCAGCGGCCTCGTTGGGCAGGGTTATGAGATAGTAGGTTCACAGTGTCTTTACAGTAGTATTAGTACGTTACGTCTCGTCGAGAGAGATATTAGACACAAAAACACGAAGAGGAATTGTTAACGTCCAATATTTATGAACCATCCACGTATTCGCGTGATTTCAGTAAACCATGAAAACCTTTATCAGAATGTCTGGACCAGAAATTCAACTTAAGTCGTGAATCATTATAATTTATATAAGTATCTCCTCACATTTTTAAACAAATTCGAGTGTTCAAATGTTTAAATCATTGTGATTGGCTTACAGCAGTTATTGAGGAGAGCTCAAATTGTAGGTAAGCATCTTGCGATCGGAGGCGATGGGACAAAAAGTGATTGAGCATCGCTTTTAGGCACCACGTGGTCTCGCTGTGTGGTAATTTATCCAAGTATTAATTGGAGATACATTATTTTTAAAGAAAATTGTATCATGAACATCTAGCTATGACTTAAAACTCTCAACAAATTTACATGACATTAAGAAGTATTTTTTCGATTGTTACTGAACTCAGTATTTTTTTAAAATAATTAAATGCATTTATAAACACCTACAACAAAGAAACATGTAAATAATAATTTATTATTTACGTTTCCTGTAAAAAATTATGTTCGAGTGCAGTGATTTCTCTCGGAGAAAAAAAAAACCTTCACATTATTGAGTTTGAGAAATTTCCTGAAGAGCCGGACATATCTCTTAAAGCCATGCCAGAGTGGATAATTAATACAGTTAGATTTTGTGAACTACTTTTATTTTTGTTCATATAACTAGTGACTGAATTATTCGTAAAAATGAGCACGCTTAGTGTACCAATATAGCCGGTTAGAGTGAAAGTGAAAATTTGAATGTCACAACAACATAGCACACGAAAAATACCTATTTACTTAACGGGTTCTCAACGTGTTTTCCGTCATTGAAAACTGCACTAACAAATATATGGTATCTTCAACTCTCTTGAAAAGTATTTGAAACCGTATGTCCGTGCGGTCTTTATGCTCCTTATCCTCTGTGAATCGCCACCAGCATTTTCTTCCCACTGGGCGAAATAAATCGTTATATATATATATATATATATATATATATATATATATACATACATGTATATATAGCCTATATATGAACATTTACATAAATATCTGTATAAAACATATACATAAATATATGTATAGCATGCACATATATGTATATATTCATAAATATATATGTCTGTATACAAATAAACACACACACACATATAGGTGTGTGTGTGTGTGTGTTCCTGAACAACATACGGGTAGAAATGCTGTGAGATTCCTTACGGAAAATAAAGTACAACATATTTAGATCACTCAGTGCCTAGGTTTAATATTTAGGGAGTAATAAACTTTTAAAAATTTAATTTTAAAACCGTATTTTATTGAAATATCAAAACCTGTATTACCTAAACCGACTATACTCTAAATATTGTTTTATGTTTTAGGGTCGTCAAATCCACATTGAATTCTGGTTGAAACCTTTAAAATTTATTACAACTGTCTAGAAGTTATTGTTTTTGTTAAAAATGCATTCGAGTGCCAGAAGAGCATATATAATGCCGTGTACAAGTGTGTTGATGTGCTCGGTTCAAAAGTCACTGTGAACCACATTATTCACACTTCAATACGTTCCCGATATCGTCTCAACAGGTACAAACGCCATGAGCTGATTCTACCCATATTGTGGCAGAAAACATTACATACGAACATACGTCGTACAGTAACTCGTAAGAGAGATATTTACTCTTACAAATCTACGATTTAAGACGTTTTAACTTGAAAATAACATCTACTGTGAATTCAAAGAAATTAGTCCATGAATGATGGTGTAACGTTACGTTGATCTTAAGATTTTGTGAAGTGCGAACATTTTATACATCGAGAATATAAATGGATGGTAAGTTCCTACCGATACGTGACTAGCACTTAAGTATTTTTATTGCGCCTCAAAGATTTTATACGCATAAATAATGCACGACACCTTCATCGAACACTTTAATACGAACTGTTTGAGAGGAAAAACATGTGAGAGTGCACTGTGTTGCCCTGCCATGTACGCAACCCGCGTTGCAAGGCTGGTCATGCGACTACGGTTTAGTTGCTATGGTACTGGACCAAAAATAACACGATTGTGTATTGTAATCTTGTTATTACAACAATGTAACACTAAGATTAGTGTGTTGTTAATTATGTTTTACAATTTAAATTTAACTCAAACGAGAAATATAACAGCAAATAAAACAATAACATACATTTAGAGCTTACCAATGTTGACATTAAAATGGGACTGTCTCGACAACCGTCCCATATTAATTATTACAAATTTAATAGTTTAAAAATCTAAGAACATTGTATATTTATTACAATTTTAAAATCAGAAGGTCAGTATTTGTTAAAATGTTCAAATTTTAATTTTCTGTTAGGTAGTATTTGACAGTCTAAAGTAAAGCAAGAAAAAAAATATTTCGAATGTGATACATTTATGGTCGCATAGGAAAACATTTCCATTCTGATTTAGAAATGTTTATAAAAAGACTTAAACATAGAACCCAGAAACATTTTGCGCTGGTGATGAGTTCACGTTCTGCAGCAGAGACTGTGACGTTAGGTTGTTTTCTGGGACTACAACTTCTGCGTCCTACACTTATCAGAGTGTAAAAATGCCACGCTTAATGCGTAATTTACAAATAAATTATTTTTTACTTCAATACTAGAAAGTTCCTTGGGGATTTTGTGTGAAATTAACTGGAATAATTTTCTAGGTACTCGAGTAAGTGTTCTTGGTTTAGATATTTATATTATTGCTGCTGACGATTTCATTGTTTTTGGACCTGTAATTACTTAATTCTAGGATATTAACAACTGGCCTACGTAAAAGTTAGGTCTTTAAGTTCTTTTGTCTTAGATATGACTATTGTTGTTTCCTTAACTAAACAATTTTGTATGTTGCTCATAACATCTTAATAATTTTCGTTATACAGTATCTAAATCGTTTCATTGTACGTCGTATATTTTATTAAATGCTTTGTTTTTGCTTTGTTCTTTTTCTAAATAAATACATATATTATTATCTTGCTTTTTAAGAATTGTTTTGTACCTGTTACAAAAATACTTTATCCTTAGGTACAATAATTCTCTTGATATTTGAATTACATAATCAGTATCTTATCAGTTCTCAGCATCTTTCTTCAAGACTTTGTTTTTTTTTTTTTTTCGATCTGCGTATGTTATAAGGCTAACATTTTAATATTAAAAAAGGGTTTTTTATGGCGTTTGTCCTGGGGTATCTTCGTGTATGATCTTCATCCTCGAATTCTCGAGTGAGGCTAAAATCGGAAAACACATTTTTAAATTGATGTTTGATTACTTTTCTGCTTCTCTAATTAAGTATGGGTTTTTATATATTCATAATATAACATAACAACACTTTTCCCTAAACAAATTAATTAAGTTTGCTACACTCATATTTGCTTCCACTGTAGCATATAATCGTGGAATTGCTACTTTTCCAAAAGGGTATTTTAGCATAAATCAAATTAACTTACTGGAAACCTCGAATTTATTTTCAATTATATAAGTTATTTAATTTGTAATGTCTTCTAGGAAATGAAGAGAATGTTTCATACCCAATGGTATAGGTGTAAAAATTACCACCATCTAAGTAGACAAGCCGTAATCCTCGTTTAACTATAGTTCTATAGCTAATAAATTACAGCATTGTCTGGTTTAATTTCACACAAGTCACCGTATTTTGTCAATCTATAAGATCATCTTTAAAAATGTTGTTAATGTAAACTCATTGACATTATGTTACTGACAACATTTTGACATTCTCCTACGCCTGACGAGATAAATTCGTTTATTACTCCACAAAACATCCTCAGCAATTACGCAAATTTTCTTCATACTTGTTTCTGTTTGATTTAACTCAATTAATAACACTTGCACTCACTTTATATGTTGAGATACAGTTGCAAGGAAACCGAACTTTACGGTAATTTTCCGTAATAATATGAAAATCAGGCAAATTTTTCCTTAATCTAAATTGTTTAGTATTAAAGAATATTGAGTAAATTGTGCCGATTATCACAGATTTATACATATTGAAACTGAGAAATTTCACCTAACTTTTTGTTAAATACATGAACATATTTATTCTGCCAACATCTCTGCGAATTTTTATCTAATCTTTAAAAATGTTTTCATCAGTTATCGTGTGGACAGTGTCTTTTGTATCCACATCTTATTCAGTATCAACCGTGTAAAGAATTTCGCAGATTTTTTCCACGTTGTAATACAGTCTCAGATATATTAAATTTGTATTTTGCAAAACTTGTTGAAAATATTACTTTCTGAATTATTTGTTGTTGGCAAAATTTAAGTAGCTTTTATTTCTATATTTTTCCAACAGTTTTCAACGAAATCACCAGTTGATTTGCATACGAAATATTCACGGTGGTGACGGGATTAGGCTTTTCTGTAATATATCACTTTTAAAGCAACTTGAAATTAGTTAGGAATTCCTTCTTTTCGGTCCTTAACTTTGTTGAAATATTTCTGTAACCAGGAGTTAATTCCCACGAAGTAACAAATTTACATCGATTTTTAAATTAATAAGTAGAAAAAAAATTTTAGTTTATGTTATTACCTTCAATATTTTTACTCGGAGTGTTTGGCTGACGTAGTTTGTATTTGATTTAAGTGAATAGCAATTGCAAGTCTTCGGAATATTTCGTATTGTAAAATTAGATCAAAATATCAATTTTTTTTACATTTTTAACTAAGAAAAGTTTTAAAATTATTTTCAAACTGGTTTGACAGTTAATTACAGTTATTACACATTTAATGTATACTTGAGTAAACGTTTTCTGATGTTTAGCACGCGTTTAAATATTACTGAATTTTGACATTTTCTGTATCCATTATTAAATTCGACAGTACCTAAAACTACTTCTCTCATATTACGCGATTTAAAGACAATCATCAATGCAATTTTTCGGTATAAAAATTAAAAATACCAGTAAGTATTGAATACAGTATGTAGTCTTTCAAATATGCTGGTATATTAATGTCAATAAATATTTTTTACTTTGAGAAAATTTACTATCATGTTTGCTCGTAGATTCATTTTCTTCTTCTTAATATTTTTTCTACAAACTAGTCCTTTAAAATAATACATATCATTAAATGAAGCGGAAATTGCACGAACCTGAAGAAAACGGCAGAAGACAGGAGAAAATGGAGAACTATCGTGTGAAAACCTGCCTTTACGCAGTCTCTAGTAATATTTTCCATTTTATTTTACAATTATTAGTAAATATGTACGCTTTTTTAAGAAACTTTAACAGCAGCAGATAACAGCTACTTAATGTATGTGTGTGTGTGTGTGTGTGTGTGTGTGTGTGTGTGTGTGTGTGTGTGTGTGTGTAGAATTTCCTTTATGGCAGAAAAAGCATTTCACTGATACATGCAAAGATCAATTTAGCATTTTTTAAATGATCAGTAAAATTTCGGATTTTTAAAGGTAGGCCTATTAAGAAGGAAGAACGTAAATAACAATTACAAAAAATTACGGTAATTCGTCTCCAGTGTTCAAAATTTCTATGTTATTTACACAGAAATCTATGTTTAAACAAAGTAATAAAACACAAGTACCTAAATTTATTTTCATTTAAATTATTTAAAATGTTTTCCCATTTAATGTTCTCTCAGATTGATTCGATGTGATCTTGTTTTAATTTTGATGTGTTACTATGTTTAGTTCAGTTTGTGTCCCATCATTCTGTTTCATGTTTTCTGAGTAGTGCATATCCCTTAAACAAAACATCACATTTATAGCTGTAATTAAGTCATAATATCTTCTGAGGGACATTAGTCATAGTTACAAATTTAACAAGTTTTACACATACAAGCCATTGGAAAGTCATTGCATAATATTTCAGTTTTTCGCGAGCCAACATTGCCAAATTCGTTGAAACATCACATAAGTGAACACATTTGTGTCCTAAATATTTTTTTAGCGTATAATACTTCCTGAACGAATACCTTCGTAGGCAATTCCGACAACATAGCTAACGCTTCAGCATAGTTGATTATTTTTTTCATATTCTTCCTGAAACAGTGTTGAAAGCATTATTTGGCCGGGGCGCGCAAGTAAAGAAGACGTACGCAGAGACGCAGTGAGTGACGCGATAGCAGGGTTGCTCGCGCGATCAATGACAAACAGCTTAATTTGTGTTGTGCCGCTCCGCAGACATGTACACACTGTGCTGGCCATCAGTCATCCGCGGCGCCATTACGACACACTGCGGACAGCTGCCATCTGATTGACGGCCGCATGCGAGCACACCAACCGGTGGATGGGTTCCCAGTGCATGACGCTCAGCCCTTGGCACGCGGTTTTATATTATCCACTCAACAAACTAATGTACGCAGTCACAGCTTTGTGTATATATTATGTTACCTTGCGGTATTTGAATTAAAATATATTTTACACTTCATACATGGAAAACAGTAATTAATATTTGAAACCTTGCTGTATTACACATTCGGAACTCACACGTTCATGGCATATGGGATATAGTTATCACTTAAGTATATTGCATGCATTATTTTAAACAAAACTATTCTATACTTAGGAAAAATAAATTCTCATTTTTATCGTACATCAACTGGTAGCTGTTAACTACACTCACAAACTCTTTCATTAAATTAATGTTTATATTTTTAAGAATGTCGAAGTTTATAAGCAACTGAGAACATTTCACTGACTGAAAAACTTGTATATTAACATGTCGTTTACTTTTCCTCACAACATTACAGTCTACAAAAAAGAAGACTACGTGTAATATGTGAAACACATGAGTTGCAAATTTATATAGAAAAATATGTAAATTTTTAAACAGTACGTCTTTCTGCTTTACGTACGTTTATGTAACATAAATATAAGTGTAGTGCTTTTAATATATTCCTATATTATCGTTAAAAAATTCGCACATTTTTAAACTTATAGTACACGAATTTTTAATGAGGAATGTTCTTATGGTATCAATTTAACTCTAAATCGCCAACTCGCAGCTAGATGGTACTGCAGCACATAAACTGCTACACTGTTCCGGGTATCGTCATATACACGTTACTTTGCCATTCATTTGACTTGGATAAAATATTGGTGATGATGTGCTTGCACCCGTGAAGGTTTCTGCCGAAAATTTAGTTGGTGCAAAACGGGGTAGAAGTGCATAATGAAGAACCCAAAAATTAAATGGGTTTTGTAATGTACACCGGAACAGGTAGTTTACTTTTTAAGGTACGCATGAGTAGTGCGAAACTAGTTTCGTAGCTACAATTTAGCCAATTTTACAAAATAATATTTAAAAAGTTGTTTCAACCAATAATATTTTACATTAAATGCCGGTATTGAAATAATTATGTTTACTTTAGTACCTAGGTAACAAAGAGTACATTAAATAAAGTTTGTACACTGTAAAAAAATAACTTCCTAAAGGTTTAGGAAGTAATTAACCTAAACACAGTATGGGTCAGTCACCATACTACCGCCTTGTAAATATGCGAACTCTTACAGTTGTTAAAATACAAGTCTGGTAACTTTAATACACTTTTGACTGTTTTATAAAATGTTTAGGAGTGCTACCATGGATGTGTGGGTAATTATTCTACCATACCTACTTTCTTAGCGCTCCTATACGCACGTCTGGCAAATTTACAAACTGTTTTTTTAGAGCGTATGTATTACTCAATTATTGCTAATTTCAGTTATTTAGTAAGAATATATAAGTCGTAAATGTAAAGGAAGAATAATCATCTACTTGTTTAGTAAAATAATAAATTGTCCTAGTTTTTGCAAAAAGTTTACTAGGCATTTAAAATGCTAAACACTGTAATTTTAATTGTTCTAGTAAATTGAAAGATAAAAAGTTGTTTTCGTAACTGTAAATTTCGTAGCAATTTCAGTCCATAAAATTTTTTAACATTCAAGTTTCAGAAATGTATGTGCTTAGACGAATTTTTTTTTTAAATAAACATTAATACTTGAGCAATGTGATTTTCAAATTTACAGAATATCCAGAAACAATTGCATTATAAGTATACCACGCAAAGTCTGGGGTTAACTGGAGACGAAAATGTTAGCGGTAAAATGTTTTACGATGATATTTTACATGCACAATGTGGCAACATGGGACTGTATTTAACCCCCTCTTGGGCTCCACAGATATCTCATTTATCTTGCTACATCTAAGTTATTCTGATATGCATATTATGGGTGCAGGCTCAAATCCCGAGCATTCTGAACATAATGTTACGTTCTGTTGGTGTAATATATGTACAGACGTGGACGTGGACCACAAGGAAGGGCCCTTGACCATACGGTTTTGTCACATTGTGCATGTGAAGTGTTGCCGTACAACATTTTACCACTTATATTTTCGTCGTCAATTTAGCCCAGCAATCACGTGGTTTGCGTATTACAGGATTGTTTCTGGACATCCTGTATAATAGTGTTTTCAACATGACTTGTAATAAAAATGAAGAGTAGTACACGATGTCGATAATTTCTAGCTATCGTTTAAGACGGTCTTTTAATAATAACTATTAAAGAAAAAGCAGTGCTATTTTCTTTAAATTTTCTGCAGATAAGTTATTTTCTTAACTACACCATAATTTTGATACGTGATCTACTTGTAGCTTGGAGAAACTCAAAATTCTATTATAATTACGTCAATGTAGGAATCAGCATTTCTCTTCCAATGGTTCAAAATGCTTTGCTGATTCTTATGTGAGATTGTGTCAGGTCGCAGGGCTTAGCCATGTGCACATATTTTTTTTCGTTTGAGAAGCTATGTGAAATTAATAAACCTAAGGGGGTGCGTGATATCAAGACAGTGAGGAAAAATGTAAATGTTCCAGCTTTAGAGGTGAAATATAAGGTTCGTGATAGCAAGAAGAGATCAACGCTATCCAGGCGAACAACGACGCTATCTCATAACTGTCCATAAGTTCACAGTATGGCGTAAATTTCGAGCTGTCACGGAAATGTAGACGAATGGTGCCAAGCTTTTTGGAGTCACAAATTCAAATCTTATGCCAGGTAACTTGTACAATAATTGGAGCAGAATTTGTCTGAAAACCTGTCAGTGAAGGCCAGCATGGAACGTGCGAAAGCACACTTTAAATCTGAATTAGTGAATATTCACTGATTCACGCTGATAGATGGAGCAGTTACAACAATTTGAATCAGTGAAAGTAGTCACTGTTTAATTTGTGAATACTCACTGATTTCCTTCAAGAATGCCAACATCTCACAAGTGAAACAACGAATATTCACCGGTTTTTCAGTTGTTTTCAAATAACAGTTTTTACTTATTGAATCAGTGAAAAATTACTGGAGTGTTTGTGGACGTTCACTAATTAACTTGTGGAATGTTGGCACTCTTTATAGGAATCAGTGAATAGTCACCGATTTAACAGTGGTTTCTCACTGATTCAGTTTGTTGAAACTGCTCCATGCATCGGCGTGAATAAGTGAATATTCACTAATTCAGATTTAGAGTGCATATTGCGAAGGGAATTTATTTGGTTGTCAGTGTTTGATTGAGGTAAGGAAAGAGAGCTTTACATCTCGTCCACAGCAATATCATTAGAGACGGGTACACACAGCTTGTCACAGTGACAGGAGAGGAATAGGCCATGGCCTTTTTCAAGTAACCATACCAACATTCTCCTAGAGCATTCTCGAAAAACCATGGAACCCGAGATAAGGATGGCCTGAGACTGGTATGAAACCCAGCTCCTCTCGAATGATAGCCAATTAAATCCATGGTTTTCCTGTTCCCAGACTCAGTCTGCAGGTAACCCTCGAGCTGTTTGTTTACCTGAAGACGGGGACAGATTGCAGTCCCGATAAGTCATAGTTTGTTTTGTTGCAAGGAGAGTGTTGTGTTCGTCTGTGTTTATATTGTTTTACTGTCCCAGTTATGTGTTAATTGTGCTCGTTCGCTTTATTCAAGGTATCTGTGTTTCTGTTGTGTCACCTCCAACCAACTATTTTGTCATTCCTTTTGTTTCTTTTCTCTGTTTGCCGTTGTAGTTGTTTTCGTGTGTTGTTTCGTTCTTTTGCATTTTTCTGAAAGAATTGCTTTTGTGAAATAATATAACGCATTTACTATTCTTGCTTCGTTTTCTGTGCCTGGGTGCTCGATTGTGACAATTTAATTTCTTTCTTGGCTGGTTGTACTCACTGACTCCATTGCTAAAGTGCTCATTAATTCCTATGTTTGTCAATTGCAAGCAAAATTATGTTTTGGTTGTTTATTTGTCTGTCTGTATGTGTGTATGGTCTGGTTTTCTGTGCCACGTAATTTTCTGCAATGGCGTAGGTCCAAAATACATCTTTGGTTTGTAACCGATCAATGATAGGTATGTTACTTTGGTTGCAAATATTGGCAGAAATAAATAAACTTTATTCGTTTATATGAAGGAAAGTTAGTCAAACTTTCTCAATGACACTGATACTACTGTCTATTCGCGTTCAAGTGAGAGCGCGCGAAGTAAATGCACGTGATTGAAGGTAAGGTCTGTCAATGAAAACATGCAGTGTTCACGTGATTGCAGCTTGTAATCAGGGATGTCCGGAATGCTCGCCACGTGTAGTGGCAGATAGGTATTGAGCGTAGAATGCCATGCACGAATTGGTGGTATTTAGGCGAGTATATGAACACATAAAGTCATGGGAACCTATAAGTGTGAATGAGATAGGTATGAAGAACCCCAAGAAATCTCTTTGAACAGAGAAACCTCTTTGAACAGCGACATCGTCCTGAACGATACGCAATGCAGAAATCCTGGCATAAACCCTATTTCTCAGGTAGACGACAATGTCACACCAATATGCTGTGGAATAAATGTAAAATAACCAACACTAATATTGACACACATACTGTAACTATTCATGAACGTTAAGACTAACATGTGACATTGACATTTTCGGTGATTAGTGCATAACGATTCTCGATAATATCTACGATACCGATCGATGTAATGAAATAATGGATGTTAATTAACGTTATCAAAGCCCTGGGTTTTGTCAAACAATCGATATTGTGCAACTGACAGTGTTATGGAGCCAGTAAAATATTTTTTTAAACACATTCATTCCACATTAACAATTACTTTTAACAAACCGTCACATAAGGTACATAGTCACTAACTATTTTAAGACATTATGCGAAGTTTTGATGTAATATATAATTCATGTTGCACGTGTTGTAGATACAATTACTATATCGAACATGCAGTGTATGTATCACGATCTACGATCGATAATTGAATAAACAGTACATAACAGTCCTAGTTGGGCGTGCATGTGTTTACTTACGTTCGACTGTAACAATGAAACACATTTACAGCTGACGTTTCTGTCTGATTTAACACTATCAGAGAACAATACGAACACTCGCTTGACCAGTCACCAATTTAACTCTCGTCACACTGCAGCCACGCGCCCTGGTTAGTAGCTTGTACAGCCCTTACCGCTTATACTAGTATCACGCACTCTTGTTTACAAACTA
Organism: Medauroidea extradentata; assembly: GCA_003012365.1. Taxonomy (NCBI): domain Eukaryota; kingdom Metazoa; phylum Arthropoda; class Insecta; order Phasmatodea; family Phasmatidae; genus Medauroidea; species Medauroidea extradentata. Next base: position 77,558 of record PNEQ01029410.1, on the reverse strand, counting down.
CAACTCTCACATCTCGGCGAATGAACTATAGTATTCATGGCTTATAGAGAGGTTATTTTGACTCATTTACAGCAAGGTTATAAAAAACAAATTATGTTTAGTTAATAATTTAGAAATAAAATATTATATTCGTCGAAATGATAGATTCTTTTCAACAGCAAACGTGAAAATAAACGAATTATTGCAGGTTTTAAACTATCAATGTTAAACCTCATACTCTTCTCTAGTTATTACGAGTTTTGTTTGGTAATAACCTATCGTGGAGTGTATTTAATTTTATAAATTTTATGTTATCATCCTCTAATTAAAAAAGTCCACTATATGCATACATTTCTTTTTATTTCTTTGTGCAACTCATTAACATGCTTTACAATATTCATTATGAGATTAAATTTTGGTGTCCTATGATGCTATAATTGTTTATTTTTACCATGCTATTTCACTGAAATACCTACAGTAAGAAATGTTTTGGTATAATTAATAGTATTCATAAGTGCATAAATACATATATGTACGTATTTACTGTAAACCTAGGTTAATTTGTGACAGCAGGGGTGATTTCGTGGCATAAATAATGTTTTATTTTTAGGCTATTTAGGTAATAAATAAGTATCGTTATGTGTATATTATAAACCCCATGTAAATATCATCAATTCAAAATTGAAAATATTACACTAATTCACCAATAAATATACATTTTAAGTGGTACATAGTCACACCTTATGTCACAATGCAACTCCTGTATGTGCATATAGAACTGCCCCACACAATCACTCATCAATGCACAGCCCAAACCACTGGGAATAGAAACACGGAATTTTAAGAGTTGCTTCTCCTTACGTCGTAAGCACATACTAAGAAGGATTTGACGAAGTTTAGGGAATATGGAAATAAAGAGGGGCGAAAAAAGCTACGTTTTAAATAATTTTTAAATTGTTAGAACTTCGGATATTAATGAAGTGAAAATATGTAATATACGTGTTCTTAATCACACCTCGATAACTCTTAAACCCGGTCAGATATTGAGGTAAATTTTTCTTCAGACTGAAACTTAATGATATCCCTAACAACGGCTCTTCAGCATTTTTTTTTTAATTATACCTAAAAGGGCTTTAAAAAAATGGCTTCAATTAATCCTCTTTATCACTAAAACCTGTTGCGATATGTAGACAGTTTCTTAATAGGAATGCCTTAAAATTTACGTCGTGAGTTTTCAAAATTCGACAAACTAAGGAGAATTCGTATGACATACCTTGCAGTTGTATGCAGCACTGATAAGAAGTGGTTAATTTCCCCTTACGGCGTAGGCACCAAGTAACGGTTGAAAACGGTTAAATGTATTTTCACAATATTTTTTATATATCACAACATGGTATCGTTATGTTTTGGGGGCCAAAAGTCAAAATGTGTTTTTGCCATGTGTTCAATGTCTCACATTAACACGATATGCTAACGTAATAGTTTCAAAAATTCCACGCCAGCAAAGTTGTGCCGGGAAGCTTTATATATATATATATATATATATATATATATATATATATATATATATATATATATATATATCAATTGGGCAAACAGATTTGCGTTACCAGAATTAACCAATTTGTTCAACCATCACTTTATTTGGACACATGACAATTTTTTCATAACCAAACCACATATTTAGTTTATAAAAATAATTTTAAGGTGTTTCAAATTTTGTTTAGCAAAAAAAATTTCATGTGTTAGGTACATATTGATTTTCCTTCATATAGTTAACCTTTTCCTAGTGCAGTTTCCAGAAATTTGCACACTTACACTTCTGCTAGGACCCCAGCCATACACTCGGACTATATTTTAAATACCGCTTAATTCTAGCTTAAAACCACAGAATTTATCTGTAAGTGATTACTGCCAAAATTAAAATAATCAATATGTCAACTTATTTGTGAAAAAATATAAATTATATATTATTTGACATGTCTAATATGTTCGACATTTTTGTGCAGGTACGTACAGAAATTGCGACAGACGTCTCAAACAACACTCTCCTTGTGTTGTGAAATATTGGGACCAAATAAGTAACACTAGCAAATGTTCATCTTCGAGCAGGTAGCTGGGTGAACCATGTGATACAGATAATAACGTATTATGTGAAAATTGGGTAAGTTACATCCAACCTATTCATCATAAAAATATATCTTAATTTTCCTTGTTAACTTGTTTTGTGTCTTTGTTTTTTTAATGTATGTGATATTTTTTGGTATTATTAATCTATGGTCAATACGGCATTAAATAATAACGTGCCTCTGCATAGTTTGTAATTTAACTCGTGCTTACCTAACGATAATATAACACAAATATAACTGCGTAATGGTTAATGCATGTTAACTGAATATTCTGATTTATTATTTTAAAAATAATTGTGGTTGTAGCAAAAAGGTTAAGGAAATCCTTTGTACTTGGACAAAATATGTTTATCGCCAGTATATAATGTACTGTTTATTAAATAAAGAAACATTATGAAGTACATGTAACTTTGCGCGAACATAATAAGTAAGGTACTACAGCGAATTCTAAATATATCACGTGGCTTGAAATTGTTTTTCCGTCTTTAATCTCTGTCACAATTTTGTAAAAATGTATTTTGTTACGTAGGCTCGATCCTGTGTATTAGTAAATAAGATTATACTTATCTGTTAGCAACAGAATATTTATTTATTGTTATAGCGTTATGGAATATATACAGGATGAGTCTGAACAACACAGACAAACGCTGGAAGGTGATTCATTATGAAAAAAAAAAAATATGACGAAAACGTAAGACCCACTTTTCCCGAAAATGATTATTAAGGGAGCTGTGCGCCCCAAAAATACGGATTTTGAAATTATTTAAATAAAATACTTTATAAACAAATTACGACTAAGCGACTAATATTCGAAATATGTTTTGTGTAATGTAGATCATTCACCTCGGGAAATGTGGTTGGAAAGATCTACCTCCCCCTTATTATGGAAATGAGGGTTGCCTCCCTGAGTTTGCATTAAACAGTAACGAATACTTGTAAGAGATTTATTTGATGTATTTAGTAGTCAGCACGTTCAAATCAACAAAATAAAAAGTCGTCTTGTCCGAACACTCTCAGGTGAACCGTTTCTGAGAAATCGGTGCTGAAATTATTCAAAACAGAATGCGCGTAGCCTGACAGGTAGGCAATCCACTACACACGGGACGTGTAACCATGATGAATGACGGACAATGCATTACAATTATTTACCAATGCACAGCCACTTTACACTTAAAAATTACAGTGGGCGCTATCTGTGTTACAAAATAAAGTTAAACGGGTAGTTTCTGAATGTATCATCTCGTGTCACGTAGGCCTACACATTTTATTTCATTAATTAAATGTAGAACGTCCATATCGGGCTGAAAATCACCAACAAACTCCACCCGTATACTCTTCATTAAAAATTAATATCAATCATACGTATACGAGATTTCGTAAGGTGGTGGGCCACATTGAAATGTAAGCCTAAACCTAGGTTTATTGTAAACATTGCAGGAAGTATTTGACATGGAACGGTCCATGTATGACCATGTGTAAATGGACGATTATGTACAACCTCTGTGATTCCTGTCGCTGCCATCACAAGTTAACATAGTAGAACAAATAAGGCTTGCAACCCTGATGTTGCTTAAACACTCGTGATGCTGAAACGTAATGGTTATGGATTATTGGTCAGCTCAGAAACGATGCATAAGTAATTTGTCATGTGTCACCCATCTAAACGTTGCCGTTCACGAGGTATGTGCATAATGGTTGTAATTTATACACCTGGAATGGAAGAAATACACATCACGCTCAATGTAATGAGGCGTAGAATCATATAACACGTGTGGCAGGTCCACAAAGGCATCGAACAGGCATGTTGTGATGTTAACGTATGTTGTATTGGTTAGAGAGCTGCAGATGTGAACATAAGGCATTGAAACCAATTGGGATACAAATATTTTCGCCATGACATTGTGGATCTACGAATTTGTTCTTATGGTTATAACCATTCGGCCACCGCGGCCCCAAAACAGTAGCAATTTTTATTTTATTAGGTTTATTTACAATCCACGGTTTTATGCCATTGTGCTTAGTAAGGGGCGGCCTACAAACTATCTAATTGTAGAGAACAACGTCAACATCCGTGTCCGTGCTGGAATTCGAACAAAGGACTTCTCGCATCGTAGGCCGGCATGCTGCCGACTATGCTACGTAGATATTTCAAAACGAAACATATGCTATCTGCAGTGACGTATTTTGACTGAAATAGCTGTGTCTTCTTGTAATTGCAACTTCTATGTCGATCCGAGCGAAAAATCCACACTCGCGAGGACCTCACTGCTGACGCACACAGTACGTAAAAAAAAATTAACACAGCTGAAATAACACGTGGTCGGAAGAGCTGAGAGACACACATTGAACTCAATTCACCAGCGCCCACTATACTCTTCGCGATGACTCCGTTAAGAAATACAGTTACTCGATAGAGCACGCAGTGCGCTTTTAACTTCTGTTCACAAGAAACATGATCCAAAGTAACTGAAAATTACGCACAATAACTATGCATTCACAACGATTGATGTGTTTATACAATAACAGAACAGATGCGTGTAAACAAAAGTAGTGCCTCAGAGGTAAATTTTTAAATGGCATGAGTGATTGTTATTAAAGTGAAAACAAATAACTTTTGACATACAATTTAAAAATTAAGATACAGTTTGATCTTAAGAACGCACTACGGTACTGAACAGACTTTAATAAAATGTAAATTGTAACATCAGTAAAATCAATTAAATTATGTCCACAAAAATAACATAATTTAAATGTACAGGTAACATTATCATAATGACTGTAATAATGTTACAGTTTGGACAACCAAGCAAGTCATATGAATAAGAGTGTGTTTGAACTACGGAAAGCAAACACAACAGTAAACGAATACGGGCAACAGTCACTCGCTTGTAAAGAAAGTACGTATAATTGGCTGTCTGTGTGTAGATACTAACACAGCCGCCGAAATTGACCAGGATTTTCTCAGAAGACACAGATAATAGACAGAGGTCGCCTTTGTACTGTCCTCTGTTCGAAGTTAAAGAGTGTTCAGATATGGAAAAATTACAGATTTAAATTTCAATGAAATATTGTTAGTTTTATAGACGATACTTTGAAGTACATTTTCCTCTTACAAAAAAAAAGATCTAGAATAGCCAAATGTTCCATTTCAACGTAAAAATTTGCTTATATTTAATTTAATCAAAATTTTAGAACAAATAGATATTATGAAATCCAATAATTTACATTATAATATTATGCCACGAACTACTGCCTGAAGTACGTAACAGTTCACTAAAATAAAATTTCATATTTCTAAACGTTGCTAATTGTTTTTAATTTTAGCTTTTTTTAATACAAAAATATTTTGTAACTGGATTTATTATGCTTCAAGTCGTAGACCGTGATATGAAATTTTGATATGATTTTTTTTTTCGTTTCATTATATTTACTGATTATTTTTTTGAGTTGTATTTATAAAATAAAAATATGAAAATTTTGACTTTTAAATACCACTATACGAAAGTTGGGTGAGCTAAATTTTTTTCATAAGAGGAAAATGTGATCTTAAGTAATGGCTATAAAACTATTCCCATTTTACATAAATATAAAATTCTGTTTGTTCCTCACTTGAACGGCCTTAAAGACAGAACTATCGGCAATATACTGGTAGTTGTACTGGGTTAAGTCTGTACTTTAAAACCTCGTCAGTAAATGGGGCAATAACACTACAGATTCAGTTATACATCAGTCGGATAACCAATTTACATTCGACGCTACCTGGATGTATAAGATAACTGTGCCTTTTCCATCGGTTGACTTAAAAATTTATGAGATGAGGTTCAGAGACTTTACGGCCCTTAAACAGCGATGTCTTAAGAACTGGGGAGTGTAAAGTATGATAAACCGAACAACACAACATTCATGCCCGAGCCGAGTTTGGAAGTCAGGACCTTTCGCACAGTAGACAAGCGCCCGACTATGCTACGTAGATCGGCTACTAGCTACGGACAATAGAAAACTGCACACTGTCCACAGATGTTCACACACATACATCAGTGTCAAGAAGTCTAACGTTTTCATTTGACGTAAAAAATATTGCAGAATGAATTACATTTGTATTAAAAGCAGTTCAGATCATCTAAGCATTATCAAGTTAGTGTCATATTATTGGCAAGAATGGAAACAGTGTAATAACGACTATAATTTGTATGATTTTACAGGATGGAGATGTGGAGTTTCTCAAATTACCTGTATTATGACAGAAATTAATGGAAGAGTCTAAGGTAATTTTGTTACAAACGCAAACAAAATTTATATGTTCGTGTTACTTTAAGAAATAAACATACGTGTTACAGTTTTGCAACCTGGTTTCCATCAAATTAGGGCCCTTATAAACGTACCAAAAGTATTACTTTATTACATAGTCTAAACGAAATATGCTCTGTACCTATAGCTTAGTAAAAAAAGATTTTACAGTACATTGACATGTTATCTATCAAATATGCGATAAGCAACGAATTTAAGTAGTTATCTGTATATGATGCCTTATGAAAATATGCCGTACATATTGCTTTTGAAATTAACAATTTCTCAGTACATCCACACATCTTCCATCAAGTAGGCAATAAGCAAATAACATGAGATCTTTACAACGAGAACATACAACATTATCTGCTTGTAATTCTTCTTAAAACAAACGTGTTGAAATAACCTAACCATCAGCAATGGGCCATAACAATTTTAACTGTAAAATTCTCGATTTCTGACAAGGCTATTATCTATGTCATTCATGCAACATTCGAGTTTAAAAAATTGCTGTTAATTTTTTTTTAGTTTCTTTCGCACTAGATATATAAGAAACTTTATTTTAGAATTTCATTAAAAATTGTCAACATAATGTACCTAGCAACATTCGTAAATTTAGTTTATGTGCGTTCAGGTTTTTAAAAATGAGGCCATTTATAAAAATATTTTTAGTACAGTACGACAAACCAGAGGAACTATTATTTCAGAATATCTTCAAACTCCCTGCACATACACTACTTAATAAGCTGAATATAAAACTGTTCACGTCGTACTTGTCGCAGTGTTAATATTGTCAAAATGGCGGTCATTTCTATACAGTTAGCATTCATATCAGATTTTTTTTTCTCGAACATTACATCATTTTAGAACACATGTATCTTAGTAAGCTGATGTCACTGTTGTGTAATTTTTTCACACACTTTAATACATTTTCAAAAAGGTGCATTTTATTTCATTTCTGAATTACTTTAATCATGACACACATTTACTACATGGAAAGCTGTCGTAACTTATGTGAATTGAGTTTTCACTATATTCTATTTTGGAATGACAGGTGATTTAAATTTTTTTTCGAGAACACTAGATATCTAAGGCATTGCATTTTTAAATTTCGTAAATCTCGTTACCCATTTAGTAATTTACTTGGTAGGCTGAAATGAATATTTACTTATTAGCTGTTAACCGTATACATAATTGCTAATGTTGGCTTCTTGATCTCTTTTGACCAAAGAGATAACATAGGAAATGTTTATAAAAATTTCAATAAACGTGACACGCATGTATTTCTCAGTAAGATGTATTTTAAAAATGGTGGCTATTTTAAAATATAAACTTAAATTTAATTTTTAATACATTTTGCAGGATGTAACTAAATATTACTGATAAAATTTGGCAAGAATATCCTCATGAAAAATTGCGAAGAAGTCGTAATGGACACTTAGATCCGAACCTAAACATTGCGTAATAAACAAGCCTAAAAATTAAATTTTAAAATTGTATTTTCTTAAAACATCGCAAAGTAACATAAAATTACAAATCTCAGAACACAGTTTAATATTACTGAGATCTTCAAAACCCATTGGGAAACCTTGTAAACAACTTCAACATCAATGAAAATAACAGGGGTGTGCATAATCGGGTTGCATATAATTTTGTACTGTATAGATATTAAGATGTTTGAAGACAGTTTATTAAACAGTATTTAATGAATAACAAAATTGGTCCTCGTGTCACAAGTACGTTGGACGAACAGTTTTCTTTCTAAATTAATTTGAATACGGCGCGGTGGTAACAGTGTCGATAACGCAGGTTAAGAGCAATAATCCTGTATTCTGGGCATGGTATTGAACGAATATTTATAAAAAAAAAGTATTTTCAAACTAACGGGAATTGAAATGTTGTGGAAACAAGATAACCAACGAAGATTTGTAGTTCCTACCCAAATATTTTATTTCCAAACGAATACTGCAGTGTATTAAACACATGTCAGGCAACACGAACAACTTCCAGTAAGTAATGGATTCGATTGTCAAAGAGGCAAAGTTAAAAACAGAAAATTTCACATTTACGTCATAAGATCTGTGTACAATTTCCATCAACGGATACTCGATAATGCGGAATTTATTGCGGTGTTACAAAATTGAGTATGAAAAGATTTGAGACACAACTGGTACGCATGCAATAATGTAGAGTGAACAGAAGTAATTTATTTTGGTATTTTCACATCGATATCTACTCTTACTGCAGTTACCAGATTACTTTCCTGTGTAATATTTAGTGCGTGTGTGTTTCGTGAGCCTGGGTAAGGCGTACTTTGATAATTTACGATATAAATTGTTATTATTGCCAAATAATTACATGCCTTCGGGTGCTACTGTAACGTTACAGTTGACTAAATGAATGCGACATTTGACCTGCAAGGAAAAATTTCACGCAGGCATCTAGAACAGTTCTCGAAGGAGCCTCCCCTGAAGTTTGTATGAAAATAGTGCAACATGCAACAAAGACACAAGAGAGCTTTACTGTTATGTTTTTCTAAAACTAATTTTATTTTGTTGCTAAGAAAGTTTTGTTTAAGTGTAACGCACCGAATTTCAACTTTTACACACCTAACGTTAAGTAAAAAATTATGGTAACAAACGTTCGAGTTATTGTTAAAACAGTTTAGTAAAGATCTTTTTAGTAATGATAGTTGTTTTCTTTTGGACAAGACATTCATGTTAAGTTATTTTCTTTGCTGGATGAAAGTAATTGTTCCCAAAATAAACATATCAAAACTATTTATTGTTCAACAGTTTATTTACTTTAAAGCTATATTTCTTTACCATATGCAAAATAGCCACACACTAATTTATAAATTTTTTTTTCAATAAATATATGTTTACTAAATACTGTAGCTTAATAAAGTGAACACGCGCCTTCAGAGTACTACCTGCTGAGCAATGACTCTATTATTAAAAAGGATTAGAATTGTAAAGCACATCGGTGAGACAAGAACTTCAATACTTTCTGCATGTTAAAATACATACCACGATCTCTGAATGATCAATGTAACGGGTTTTTAAAACAATCTGGCTCATTTATGTTTGGCTGTACCGTTGAAAATAATACTCTTAAATCAACAAACCCACGAAAAATAAAGCTGGATAATAAACGAAAATATATACTAGTACATCCTGATGTAATAAATGTATACATTTAAAGCAGACATACAATTCCTATATAAAATAAATTCTACATCTCTTCGAAGAAAGTAGGCCAACAAGACAATTATACAAAAAACAAAATAATATGTTCGAAAATAACTACAAAACGTGACGAAAATGAAGAGGACAACAGAAACGAACATACCACCTGAAATTGATGGAGGACACAGTGATTTATGATCCTTCGCCCGTTCCCTTGTCAGGTACTACAATCGACGTGAAATAAAAAAATTGTTTTGCGTGATATCGTGACAGTAAATAAATAGCATTTGTTGCAATGACGTTTGCTGCAAACATAGTTGATTTCAAAATGAACAATACTAATGAAAGTCTCAATGAAATAATTAATGTCACACAGTATCTGAGGGCGAACACAATAAGTATTTTTTGCATGACATAAATACAATTTTCGACGCAGTTAAATAAACCGTGGTGAACGTCTTCCTAATAAGGTTTTTAAAACGGAACAATATCACGAAGAAAATCTGCATTGAAATCGGCTTTGGAACTTGTACGTAAGTATGATTTAATGATTCTATTACAATGGCTCGTCACAGGACTGTTAATACAAATGGTGTTATGAAAAAAAAATCAATCAAACTGTTACGTGTGATAGGGCTCATGTAAAATAAGTGGCCAAAATTGGCGCCACGAATAGAGCGTTTGCCTCCTCCGTAGATGATATGGGTTATATTAAGTATCATAATAGATATCTATATGGAGGAATTGTTGCTGATGAGGTCTCGATTCGGCGCGTTTTTGAGGATGTCTGTCGTTTCACTCGCCCCATCATTCTAAAACTGCGCCATTCTTACGTAATTGTGAAAACCTGGCTCATTAGCGCTTACCACAGTCCACCACTTCATTTATGTAAATGAGTAATTATAAAGTTAGCTGGGAATGTGCTGCAGCGGAAGTAAATATATGCTGAATCAGCGCCGTAAGTTTAGAAAATAATGTTATTATACTGTTTAATTTTGAACCTCATATTTAAAAATAATATTGCACAAGCGAGGGTAATATGTTTCATTATTCAGAGGGTAAATGCGGAATAATTTAAGTGTTTCTTGTCTTACACCCAATTTGCTACCATAATAAAGCAAAAAAATACGTGGCATCAGCTTTATGTATCACTAATGACATTATTAGTTAAATTCCTCTATAAATTTTATAAGCAGCTGTGTTATAGATGTAATTTAACTCAATTCGGAATTTTATTTCCTGTATATACCTTATTATTAAACTAAAGTTAATTATTTGAATGTGTATTCCGTGTACAACATAAATTTATCATGAAATTGTTGAAATACTTTTCACTCAGAAAACTAAAAGGTTACTTCAGTACCAGTTTCAAAGAATACTAGGTTGCTTATCATTATCGTGATGGTAATTTTGTATTCGTGCCTACTGCTACTACTACGATTTTAAATTTTAAAGTAACAGTAGACTATTTTGTGTAATGTATGCAGCAGTATAATTTCATATGCATACTCAGTATCCACAGAATATAAAAAGGTGATGAATTATATTTAGTTGTAATTTTATATGATATTTTTACATGTCTTGCGAAATTTTGTAGTTTATTCGTTAATTTCAGTAGTTATTTCTGAAGAGGATTTACAAATAAAGCACTAAAATATACAGGCGCTATAATATGTTCTGTAAGAGAAAGACGCTTTTTGCTCGAACCGAACAAATTATTTCGGGACAATCCATACGGTACGGTAACTAAACAGAACTGTTGCCCTTATTTTAACACAGGCATGGTAACTATACCAATGTTTTTTTTACTGTGATTTAAATATGGAAACGCGTCGAAGTTTTATGTCAGGAAAAGCAGGAGTTCTTAGATAAAACCTGTCGATTAACGGTTACGTTGACTAGTAAGCGGAAATCTGTAACATCTACTCCGTACAGTGAATTTTCTTCGCCGTGCATAAGTAGGACAATGTCTGAGTATAAAATTCAAAATCGTATCAAACTGAGCAAATTATAAAAATCATGACTAACGCCCATGCATATTTAAAAACCTCTACTCACAACCTATTGTATCAGGAAGAAAGCGCTTATAAATATATTATATATTTTATTTGCAGCTTTCATCGTGAAACTCCAGTTAATTATAAAATGTATTTTGTCGGTCAAAATTCAATTTAAGATTGTCACTCATTTAGAAGAAAATCAATGAACTGAAAATTCTTTGCTATAATATTATTAAAAATTACAGTTGATCTCAATTTTTCGAATACCAGAAAACTTAACCATACACAACATTCGTTGGAAAAAAAATTACTTGCGTAACTATACACAAAATAAGTGGAACCTGTTTCTCAAATACTATTAATGTTAATTTGTATTAAAATATGTATGTGTATTTTACATTTAATACTACTCTTAATATGCAACAATATTACGTAAAACAAACATGGCATTGTAGTTTTTTCCTTTTCCAAAATATGCTGCGCTATGAATGAATAATATTTAAATTTTTATCTACTTTGAATTTTAAAGTATGGTCTTGCAAAAGTTTTTCAGCCCTTGCTTTTATAAGTGAATATATATTGCCTCTGTATTGAAGTGAACTCACGACATTCATTGTAGCAGCTCGAACAAATAACCACCCGTCCCTTACAGTAGCACAAAAGAAAAATCTTCATAGCACCATAAATAAAAGAACTTCAAAAATTTAATAATAGACATCAAGATGACATAAAATGGTTTTATTTAACTAAAACACTCTTGTTATTTCTAACTTTTCTTTTTAGATAAAATAAAGACAAAATTACTTTTATATGAATGTTAAAAGGAAGTTAAATATCCGTACAATAGTTCCCTCTTTCAAAACATATTTTCATTTTATGTGTCACAGAAAAATAAATTTTAGGAGGTAAAATTATACATTTTAATAAAATTATTTTAATTTAAAACAAGGATATTAAAAACGCACTTATTAATATTAAAAATATTTTTTAAGTTTGCGCTAAGTACGTGACAAGTACAAGTGATATTTCATACTAGTCAAGTTATAGAGCATATGGGAATTTACGCTTTGACTCATATTTTGCCCACATCTCAGCTATTATTCTGAAAATGCAGTGTTTGCCCAGCACATGGAAAAATAATTAGTTTTTCGTCCCTTGTGTAGGTCTTCTAGGACGAGAATTTCTTACTCTTTTTCTTCTCTGCTACGTATCGGTGCGGAAATTACTGTTTTGTTGATGGAGCTGTCACCAGAGCTTAATGCCTTCTCCGACTCTTTAGCCCTTTAAGTCTTTACCGAATTCGTCGAAAACAGTAAGAGGAACTCGAAACTTTAAAACATTATAGGAGTCACTTGGTGGGTGTAGGGAGACAACTATGCGAACAAAGTAGTTTGTATTTTAGGTATTTTTATGTATTATGTTTCAACCTTTTCACTTTAAGCGAATTTAAATATACAGAACGTTACTCATATTATTATATTCATAGCGAAATACACTTCGTAAATCTTAAGTTGTCCTTTGAAACACGATAAAACATTTTAATAATTTATTTCTTTTAAACCGAAACTAACTCAGAACTTGCTCGCAAATATGAAAAACGAACTGGTATTTGCTTACCGATTATAAATAACATGCATAACATACTTTAAGAACTTATAAATTGTAATTTTTGTATGATGTTATTCTAATTTTGTAACCTATGTAACAATTTTCTGTTACGGAACCGCGTTACATATTGTCAATTAGTTCATCCACCTCCCTCACCTACCAAGTGCTGTCCGATAAAATATTTTCTTTACAGTAAAAAATACCTACGTTACTTTTGAACGATTCTTGTAATGAGAGCAAGTCACATACTAAATAAGTTATTTGGACATACGCCATTGCAACAAATGGTGTGTCACAGAAAACCAGATAACATATACAAACAAACAGACAAGTAAACAAACAAAATGTCGCAAGGAGACCATTGTGTTCGTCAGTTTTTTGTTTTCCTTACTCTCCAAAGTTACTGTGTTGTTTGCTTTTCGTTCGCTTTCATAAGGTGTCTGTGTTTCTGCTGTGTCGCCTACATCCAGTTTATGTCGTTCAATTGTTTTGTCTATTTGTTATTGGAATTATTTTTTTTCTGTTGTTTCGTACCTGCTGACGGAATCCCTTTGGTGGAATAATGTGAATTATTTATATTTTCTTTGGTTAGGTTTTTTGGGTGCTTTGGTGCCGTTTGTGTTATTTTCTTGTAAATTACTGACTGAATTACTTGTGGAATTGTACACTTATACCTTTGTTTGCCAGTAGCAAACAGTAATTTTGTTTGTTTACTTCTCTGTTTGTTTGTGTGTGTTATCTGGCTTCCTGTAGCACACCGTTTACTGCAGTGGCGTATGTCCAAAGTAATTCTTTAATTTGTAAAATATTTACAATATTAGTATCTTCATTTAAAATTTAAATTGTTTTTCTTAGATATGTTTATACAATTTATGTCGAAAATATGTTATCAATATTGAGCCTCCTACACGATAAGAATATTGGAAATAACATATGCCCCCTTACCGATTTTATTTTACACCGACCGTCACTCCCTATTATTGAGAACGGCGATGAATAAACTTAAAACTGTGTTGAGAAAGTATCATTGTTTAATGTAACGTTAAAAATCTGTTAAGTATTTAGAAGTATGTTTAAGTCCCATGTAAATCTAGCCCGTTGTCGATAGTAAACTAAAGCTACGTGTTTACAATGTAGTATTTATTAGCTTCGCAGTTCAAAAAGGCATATGAGGAAGGATAACACATGTTCAGTGACATTAAATCTATAGCGTCTTATATAACTGTCTGAAAAAAATATGCAAGCCGATCACTTCAGCCGCAACGCTCAGTAGAATATTCAAAATTTTCTATAAATTAGAAACGGATACGTAAAGTGACGGAAATATAGTCAAATTATATAAATAACTTTTTGGACATAATCTGACGGTTTCTAAAACTAAATTTTAACAAACTGGGCTACTAGGATATTAGTGCCGAATTAAAAAATATATGTATATATATTAATTCGATACATAAATTTGTTGTGACAAGATGAATATTCATCGATATACGCCATTGCTTGAGAATGTTGCAAAGTAGCAGATAAACCCACAAAAACATAAAAATACAAAGAAAGTAAAAAATGCGACAACATTACGAAAAAATTAATTAAATAAGACCAGATATGGTCCTTGTCAACACACACATAAATAATTCCAGAATAGGAATATATTCAGTATATGATAATAGAGACTAACAAAAACAAAGAACAGACAGAACAAAGTATATGAACAGAACAACGATAATGGACAAAAGACGACGATGACAACACAAATGGACACAGCGACAGTAAAGATTGTAGGTGAGACAGCACAACGAAAACAACACAGACGAAGATAACAGGTTCTCTTCGACGACTACAGATGCGACGTTTCGGGAACTGAAACCTGTTCCCGTCTTCAGGCACACGGACAGAATTATTGTGGCCGTTTGGTCGTTATCTTGTTTATTTTTGCAGAATATAAGCGAGTACATTTAATCTATAGTTTAAAATTTAGATTAAATGAGAACAAACTGTAGCTTGAATTCACTTTACTTTTACGCGTGATGAAGAGGATCTCTTTAAATTAGATACGCTGATATTGAAGTAAAAATAAATCCTCATAATTTGAGCTTAATGTAGACTTTGTTGGGATATATGAGAACTGTAATTAAATATGACCACTGGTCGTTGAACTAAGACGCGGCTTATCTTCGGTGCTTCATCGCACGAAGTGAATTCGAGTAAGAGGCGTCGAACTCCTCGTCTCTAATATACGCTTTACGCCAGCACAGCCACTTCATCACGGTCCGCAGAATTAATTTCGTCATAGTCATAATTAAAAACACTTGACGTTTAAATACGCGATCAGCCGGGCGGAAGAGGGCTTAATGAGGGAACTTACTAACGCTGGAAAGAGACAGAAAATGAGTGCGGTGGTAGTAAAGAATTGCGAAAATCCCCATGATAGAGCATTAGATTAGCAATTTTGTGTAGGTAGTGATGTGGTCTAGAGATCTTTAAAAAATAATTACATTTTAACTGCGATTACATAATTTTCTACTTGGGTAAAACAAATCGCATTTTGATTGATGATAATAAGTTTATATAAATTAAATGGTTCAGTACATAACATTTACATGGACGATGTGGTATAAAAACAATTAACTCAAAAAATTAATAATGGAAATGTTTTAAAATAACATAATGTTAAGAAATTTGAATATCATAAAGGAAATTGAAGCAATCAAATACTAAAGATAATTAAACGAAAATAATGAATAAACTTTTAACAAACCACATATATACTCCTGAGAGCTCGACATTTACAAAATTTAACATAAAACTTAATATTATTCTGTTAAAAGATACCTTACGTAGTTACGTTTAAATAAAATAAGCAAATAAAATCCTGTCACGTAGAAACTGAAATTATTTTCGAAGACAAAAAGGATATTTAACAAGACTTCCATTTAGGGTTTAAGGAAACGTTCATTATGTTCTCATCAAAATAACCCAAAAAGTTTTTCATTTATTTAAGTAACTAGGCACATATTGACTCTGACAGGAATTAAAATGTTTTTATGTCTAATATGCAATATGCATTTGAACCTAAGAAACCATGTTTCCACCTTTGTAATGGTGTGTGTGTGTGTGTGCGTATGAATTTTGCTTCGAATCGTGTGTCTGTCTGTGCGTGAGTCCCCCTTGAATCCCAAATCGTTAAAGGCTCTAACACGGTATATATATATAAATATAAACGTTTGTGAATGGTGTAAGATATTTGTAAAAATGTAATGCATGACAGCGTCAGAAAGTTACACTTTATTTTACCCGAATTGAGGCATTTTATAATTTTCTGTGACGTGATCTATATTGCACAGTGGTACAAAACTTGGCATGTTTCCTTATTGTATTTAAAAATATGTGTGTAATGTTTAAATGTTTAATGTCCAATGTTATGTAAAAATAATAAATCGAATAAAAAATAAAACTTCAAAAATCTTTGTGTTATGAACGATTATAGTGAATATATTTGTATAACAATTGAATATAAGCGATTCAAACCCAGCGATTATATTTACAGCAATGTCATTTTAGATAAATTCTCAAAATATTTTATAAATTAGTATATTACGTAATGATTTTGAGTAAAATCGTGGATATACAACATATAAAGAGTTTTCTTCAGGATCGTGAAGTCATTCGCTTTGGTATTTGAGAAATTTGCATACAGGCGCCTATTAATTGCAATAATCCAAATTTTACTAATACGTGTAAAACGCACATGTGATTTGAATTGTTTTTTACTTTAGAAAGTTCGTTTACTATTTTTGACGGTTAACAACAAACTTAAAGACAATTTTCCTAATTATGTGTCAACGATTTCAGGAAGCCCTAGCACAATTTTTGTGACTTTGCTTTACTACACAATTATTTCATAACTACCTGTTGTATTACATAAACGTCCTTTTCTCTTTATCTTACATCAAGTGTATTCTTTACCATACAGTTCACAAACTAAAATAACATAATTTAGGTGGTTTTCCAATCTGCTGTCTTCAAAGAAGGAGCAGTATTTACACCACATAACCGAGCAACTGAACACATTTACCTCAAAATATTTTTTTTGTTTGATTTATTTAGTAATTGTGTATTTATAAGGATGGTGATGTTGACCCTATTACATACACCCACCCACACACACACCCACACACACACACACAAATATATATATATATATATATATATATATATATATATATATATATATATATATACCAATAGTTTGTATACGTTTAAACATAGTATAGTAATTTGTTAATAGACACAGTTCTCTGGCTTGTGAAAGTTTATTCTAGTTTTTATACTGTTCGAACTATTGTAAGAATAAATCATACCGTTGGCTTTTTTGTGCGGATGTTCTTAATTTTGATATTAGTTGACTTACGAACATGTACGGAAATTCTCACAGATTTTGTCGTTTACAATGTTATGCGTAAAATTGTACGTGTTTCTCGCTAACAATTATCAATGTGTAATTAGAATTTCTTAAAAATTAAACAATTCTTCTTTAAGAATATATGAAAACACCTGAACGTATTCAAGCAGAGTGAACAGTAAACGTAATTTCCTTTCCCAACGAAAGAAAATTTATATCATACAGTTCGGAGCAGGGAAGACAATGACTATGTAATCGACGTAAATATGTGTTGCGTAGATGTTTGGGAAATCATTATCATTAAGCACAAAAATACTGTTATATTTGATTTTTTTAGTTATTTACTAAACATGAATATAATAACGCACAATAATTGTATTTACATGCATGCCCACTGCCGTGAAAGTGGCAATGTTACCATTTACTGAAAATGAGTGAGTTAATTTTCTAACAAGGCCAGAACATAAACACTATTACATATTGTATCAGACATAAAACTTATTGTATTTATAGCTATTGATTTGGAATTCAAAGTATCTGAAAAAATTATAATACTTTAATTTAATCTTCATGTACGAGACATGTCAATAATATTCAATATAGTTTTATCCTGAATTTGTCTGAATTTTTACTTGCGACTATAGAATATGAAACTCAAAAGATGCCGTCAATTAGTTACTAATTAGCAGTAAAACCAGACAGAATAATTGGCGTGACTTTGAAGTTCATTTCCACAAGAGTAATTTTTTTCTCATTTTAAAAAACCTGAACTTTAAATAACTTAAAGGTTCTTAACGAACTCAGAGTAACTGCAATCACGTTTATCATGCTTTAAATAAATTCGCTGGAGGAAAATTACGGAAATTTTTCATAATATTACCAATTCTTCAAAATTTAAATCAGAAGTGATAACATAAATAAAACTTATACATAGACCTATGCTATAATTATTTAACGTACTGGAATTAACCTTTCAGAATTTGGCTGTAGTTAATCGCCATTTAAATAACTTTTAATCATCAAAGAATACTTTACAGTTATTGTGGCGAACAAATATAACACATTCTTTAGAAACTGATTATTTGTACATAATCATTATTTGTTGCCGAAAATGTATAGTGAAAGGAAAAAATAATAATAATAGTATATTTAAAAAAGGGAGTCAAGAGAATGTAGATTTATATTCTGGATGTAAACTTAATAAGTTTACAACTATACTTTTTCAGTATACAGGGCTCCGACACGAGAGATTTAACATAGGACACTTGTGTTACATAGGGTCCGGAAATATCAATGACTCGCTATATAAATGTGTACTAAGATATATGTGCATAGCGATATTGTGTGCCCGCAGCTTAAATCAACCTGCTGGTCAGCTCAAACCAATTTGTCAAACAGAAATATCTGGCACAAATCACATAGTTTTTTTTATGCCACAGTACCACAGAAAAGTTACAAAAATCAGGAAAGAATGGAGTGATTCACGGATGATTCCCGACTCTATGTAACACAAATTTCCACGGATTACGGTACCTCTAAGACTTCGTGGCCTGAAATTCGTACAGCTAAGTCATTTTACTTACAACTTGTTTAGAAGTCACTTTCCGATAAAATACACTTTGCGTTAAGTTATACTTGGCCTAAAAGTCACGGGGCGTTAAAATAAAATGTTAAAACTAATTTGGCCTAGTTATAATTTGTCCGAAATGTCACTTAGCTAAAATTATTTAAGTAAAATAACTTTAGGCCATAATTGAGTTTACACAGGCCAAACTTAACCAATTTATCTGAGCGAGCAATATTAGGTGGAAGTGTACCAGCGTATCGTAGTTCGTACTAAAAGTTTCTGTATACCAGCGGCCTAGTTAAATGTTCTGAAAGGGAAATATTTACCATCGGTTAATTTTTTATGATTCCTATAATAGCGAGTAAAAATTGAAAACATGTGACTGGTCGAGGTAAAATAGAAGGGTAAGACATGCTGGACCAACCAAGTAGCGTAAAGTAGCCACCACGGTCTACTGACATAACTTCTCTGGATGTTCCTGGCAATATACATGTGAAATACATTGTTTTTGTCTTGCCAGTACGTGTTGCTTTCTGCAGATGACTTGCTGATGGAATCGTCTTAACTCACTCAGACATAACTGTGAACGCATGAGTTTAAATTGAGAAATTTCAAAGGATTCGAAAAGAACCCTTGCAGAAGTGCAGGACTTTATTCTTACTTTGTATACTCCCCACATGACGCCACAAAAATATATCTAACAGTTATTAATTGCGTTTTGAAATCAGGGCGGTTTCATGTGGATATTCTGCATTAAATAGAACAAGAATGCAATGTACAACGAACGTAACGTATGAACGGCAAAGTGACATCTGTACGCTTTTCGAATGCCTGCATTTTTGGTTCCAACCACTGGAATGTTTCTTCATCTGTGTGTGGTCCACGTAACTATAGAATCATTTACGCTGTTTGCTGTCAGCAAATAATCTACATTCACAACAAACACTCAAGATATGCCTACAGTATCATATATTTCACGTTACTTAATACGACACTGCAGCTTCTACCAAAAGTTTAAGGACACCATTTTAAGAAATGTTGCAACAAACACACAGGTATAGGCAATTCACGATAAAATGAGCACTTTTGACGCTCTAGTTACTTTTTTCCATTCAGTCAGTTTTAAGTTTCCTGCCGGTTTTTAATGTAAAAAAAAATAAACCTAAGTTTATGTCTTGGTCCCAAAAATTGTATTTTAATCACTATTCTAAACAACGTGGTCGTCGATAGTGTTCAGATTATTATCAACCGCCTACAGTGAAGTTATTTGCTTTCTGCAAAAAAAAATTCTGGAATTTCCATTACATATATGTGTACATAGTCTTAAAACGACAGTAATTTCTTTGTATTGTTTACCGCAAAATAAAGTATAATGATTTATATTCAGGAAATGTATTAAAAAATGACAAAAAATTCAAGAAAGAAATAATTTTCTCTCGTGTTGGCTTTGATATTTAATGAAGAAGAGACCAAATAATGAATTACCACTTGTCATGTACAACTCCTTACATTAAGAGCCAAGTAATTCATAGCTCGAAGAGACCTTTGAACGCTACAGGGATTACATCAGTCATAGATGGCGGATGTAAAGTTGACAAAAGAATCCTGCCGTAGTGATGTTAGCTTGGTTGACAAGTGAATAGATCGGGTTTTGAGTTCGCGTGAGCGGGTTTGTGTTCCAAGATGGACGACTTTGTGCGGGGAGATAAGAGGCTGAGTGAAGACCCCAGTTTTCCGACCGTAATCCGGTCAAGTTGTAGCGACCAGCCTGTTTCACAACCACACCCTGCAGGTCACCACGCAGTACCGGGGGTACCGAGTCCAGGCGCACCACAAACTTCTAGCAACTAAACTAATTATGCATGGCGACGTACGAGGCCAGGGAATGTTGCTCGCAGCTAATTGCTTCAGGGATCAGGCCGAGGCAGCGTCGCCGCCTTGGCGCCAGCAACGGTCGCTGGTTCAAACACCCGGGGCCGGCCTGAGCGAATTATTTATGGTCAAGTTCCTTAGCCTCTGGACGTCGTGCTCCGCTCTTCTTGGGGAAACGTGTCCGGCTACAGTGTCCCGTGTCTCAGTGGTCTACTTTACTGCTGCCTTTTTTCTGCGCTGCCTGGTTTGATAGGGATGACCTGTGACACATGTCGTAATTCATTGCATTCTCTTCATGTCAAAAATTACACATCACATTTCACAGTTTATAACTAGGTTTCTGTGTGAAAATAGGTGGACATATGGTCTGGCATTACGTAATTTAGTAGCCACAAAGTGAACATAACATTTTCTTAAAATAAGTATTTTATTTTTAAGTGTAATGCGATTTTCATCCACTAAATAAAAAAGTCCTTTTTTTTTTCACTGTATGTATTTGTTTGCTCACTTTTCTATAGGTATTTCTATTCATTGTACATCACTAACCAAATTTAAAGGTCCTTATTTATATACATGTACATATACACATATATGTACCTATCTACAGGATGTCCAAGTGTATATATATATATATATATATATATATATATATATATGCACATATAGGATGTCCATACATATATTTATAGTGTGCATAAACAACTACTGTATGTGGGATGTCCATAAGCATTGGATGCCATAACATTTGTATAGGATATCCATAAACATGTGTGTTTATACATATATATATATTCGCGATGGCCATAAATATATATCAAAATGATGTCTATGTATATATATATATATATATATATATATATACACACACACACACACACACAAACTATCACGTAATAAGCACACCACATTAATGCTGCGATACATTGGGGACGAACATTTTTGAGGCAAAATGTTGTATGATTACTTTTTTACACAGAATGTGGCTAAAAAGCACAGGGAATGTCTAATTTTGCGCTCCAGGGTCAGATAATATTCTATGAATGTTACGTCGAGTAAATGTATAATCATGTTTGGAGTGCTCAGGACTTGATCTCGCGCCCATAACATTATGGTCAGAATAGTGGTATTAAGATATGTGTGTCGTGCAAGATGGGACTTACTCCATGCTGCGTTGCCACGTTGTACGCGTAAAATGTCATCGTACTACATTTTTCCACTAACATTTTCGTCTCCAATTAAGCCCATTTTCAAGTGGTGTGTTTATAATGTGTTTGTTTCTGGACGTCCTCTTTAGATGCATATAATGTAAGCACTAGCTGTCCTGCTGCGGCTTTGTCCGCGTGGAATTACTATATGTAAACTGTAACTCTGTTTAAATAGTAGTTGTACTCTCTTTTTATGTAATATATGCCTAAATCTGTTTCAAACAGAGATGATGCCAGTGTGGGATCTCCGGTTTCTTCCGCCCTTCATTCCAGGCACTTTTCCATATCTAACCCATGTTGTCCCTTACCCGGCTCACAAGACCTTAATTGTCCAGAGTATTCCCAATAACTGACTGTCCGGTCGCATTCTTCCAGCTGTCACTAATATGTGCGCATATAATAGCACAATAATTCCCGTCGCTAAGTCTCACGCTGGATACGGCCCTGGAACCTCCTACACCGCAGACTTATATCGTCCTTAACGAATGCTTCAAGGTAGGTCGTGAGAATTCTACTATTTAAAGAACAAATGCCAAAGAGGTTTATTAATGAATAGGATGACAAAACGTAACCACTTTTGCATTGGTTAATAATTATCTTAATAAATGGAAATTAATGCTATTGCTGTACAATATGTATGCTGCCATTCACACTATACAAATAAAAAATAGATTGCGCAATGCATCTTCAATCACTAGTCATATTCTTGGATGTTTCAGATATTGGGAACGGTTTCTTTAATAAATCATTTAATATATTTAATTCAAAATTTATTTTAACTAGCTTTTAATAAATCTGACTTTGATGTTGCTGAAAACAGAAATTAAAGTAACCAATGTGGAATAAATCACCCACAACAATATTGAAAAGCTGTTTGTTTTAAATTGAATGAAAAAATCCTTCTTTTAAAAAATTAAGAGTGACATAGTGTTCAAAAATACTATGAGTTATGATTAATAAGAATAAAATTACACACCTCAAATTATTTGAGAAACACAGCAATTATTTTTAATGTAAACCGAATGATAAAAAAATAACAATGGTATTGTATTTTGTAATATTGTGAATAAAGTCAAGTATATTTTTAAATTTTATATGTTTCCGACGTTACGGATGGCGTAGATTATTTAATTATATACGATTTGTAGCTTTTTTATTTCTGATACATGATTTTTACACAACATATGTATAGGTATTTTTCCAATTTTCTAAACTTTTTCAGTTTCATAAAACGTAAGTGGAGAGTAATCGTTTAAGTGTATATAATTAAACACACACATATATATATATATATATATATATATATATATATATATATACATATATATATATATATATATATTTGTACCTCGGAGGCATAAGACACTATGTCACAGAAACAAAATTTTTCAGGAGAGCAGTTTGAAGTGTTTGACTCACTGGTGAATCCCGCTGTTTAGTGCCCACAAACAAAGTTTTTTGACGAAACACTGACTTTGTGTTGTATGCCACTACAAAGTACTTAAAACTGTGGTCATGTTTACGGTGAAAAGTGCATTTTGTCAAAAAGTGGACATAGTGTCTTATGCCTCCGAGGTACATATATATACACACACACACAGATAGCACATTGCTGACGAGACCAACCAAAAAAATATACGAACACACATAGGGGCTCATAGACATGATCAGAAAACTATAACTAACATTATATGGACACGTTCACAGAATAAACAATAACAGACTCACGAAGAAAAATAAATTTGTTTACAAAAAAATTAAGAAGACTCAAAATAAACAGAAATCGACCGGGAAGCGTTAGATGATAGAGACAATTCAGAAACAGTCTTAAACATAATTTACTAAGTAAAATAACTAAAGGAAACACAGTGTATTAAAGACGAAATAAAGACAACCGGAAACACAGTCAAAGAATGAAGATATAATTGGGAAAAGAATATGGAAATAAAAAAGACAATTAACATACAAGTTCACACAAGGTGGTCAAGATGTCCGTATGTGTGTGTGTCTGTGTGTGTGCGCGTACGAATCTCTCTAATAATATGTTCATATTATGATATAATGACTTTATTTACTTTAAAATTCAACAAGTAATTTTTTTAAAATTGTTTCACATTAAATTTGAAAACCACAAAAACCAAGATATGATATGAATAATGCTATTGGTATTTCAGAGCTGTATATTAAATCGAACAAATTATTATGTTTATTTTAACTACAAATTTTAGAAATGGTTTCTTTACTTAAGAAGCAACATTAATATGTATGTACGCAAACTAACTCATAAAAAAATGGTTTCGATCAATGTTAATCATACATAAGTCGTACTTCTGCATGTAAGTAAGAAACACCATTTAACAATGTCAAAAACAAAGCAAAGGAAATTTTTCATAATTATAACATGTATATTGACACTTCGTAAATTTGCCTTAATTTGTAACTAAGATTCCACTATACCCTTGATGTACAAATTCTTTGTTTTAGAAATTTGTAAACAGTGATAGAAACTATTAGTATTCGTTTTTTCTATCAATGTTTACAAATAGCATTTATCGAAAAAAAGTCGAATTTAGTGCAAACATGTAAAAAATCCATGCATTGAATTAGTTCTGCAGACTTTTTGATTTATACTTTAAAAAATATTACGGCTTTAAAACAAAAAAATTTGTACATCAGGTGCAAATATATTTAAAATGGACCACAATACCCAACATAGATCAGTTATATACAGGATGCGGAAAAATTACACGTCTTAATTGTAGGGGTGGCTTGGGGATACTAAAACAAGTATTTTGAAGATAGGAACCATGGGTCTCCGAATTACCGTTAAGTTGTTTCATGCGTCCAAAGTTACGCGTCATGGATTGCCTACTTCAAGGCGCGCCTTTGTTTACATCTGAGCTAGCGCTGTGAGCCGTCAACACCTGTGCTTTCTTGCCGATTTTTTACACGTGAATTAACATAAAGTACGCAGAAAAATAAAAAAAAGCACAAATACAAAATTGAAAAAATTTTACCCGGGATGGTGTTTGTAATACAACAAGGCAAAAGTTTACAGTAAATGTTCAAAGTTTTTTCCACTGACATCCCGGCAATGTTCTCATCGACGTAACATTGATTGGCGAACATGTTCGAACACACCAGCCATGTCTCTAATTTGGTGTACAGCTTCCACGATTCGCGCTACTAAATCTTCCTCGCTTTCAACAGGGGTCGCGTAAACAATGTCTTTTGATAAATCCCCACAAGAAAAAATCAAGAGGCGTTAAGTCAGGGAACCGAGGGAGACACCTCACCGGTCCACTACCTGCCGATCCACCTGTCACCAAATTCTTCTGTAAGATGAGCGCGCACTGCCAATGTAAAATGGGCAGGACAACCATCGTGCAGAAACCACATTTTACGACGCACATTTAACGGAACTTCTTCCAAAAGTTCTGGTAGCACCTCTTGCATAAAAGGTTAGTTGTACGCATCATTAAACCTTGGTGGGAGAATGTAAGGCCCAGTTAATTGATCCTGCTATATTCCCGCCCACAATTTGACAGTACAACGTTCCTGGTGTCCACGGGTGCGCGTACCATGAGGATTTTCGTAGTCCCACAAACGATTATTATTGTGATTAAAAACTCCCTCTCGAGTGAATGACGCTTCATCCGTAAACAAGATCAGATATGGAAATCTTGGATATTGGGCTCTCTGTCCTAAAAACCAGTTATAAAAGTGACTCCGGAGAGGGTAGTCATTTGCACGCAATGCCTGCACTTTTTGAAGACGGCATGGATGCAAACTGTTTTCGTGTGAAACGTTCCAAACTAGGCGTCGATCAACTCCCATTTCATGAGTAACTTTCCTTGTGCTGGTCGTCGGCGTTTCTTCAAATTCATGAAGTACTTGTTCGTCAAATTCGGGAGTACGAACTCGTCTGGGTGCTCCGACGTCGTGTCGTGTCCCGACAAATGATCCGGTGTCTCGCAATCGCTGGTCATTATTTGTGAACATTTGTCTGCTCTGTAGTTTTCTGTTTGGGAATTGTTGTTGATACATCCTACGCAACTCCGCTGCGTTGCCGCGAGCTGAACCATACGCTTGCTGCATCTCCGCCAGCTCATCAAAGTGTAAACGTTCCTACCCATGGTAGCAATCGGGTCGGTTTTCGTTAGATGCACAAACACACGAGAAACAAGCACTCAAAACAATGGATCAATGTTGCGCGAAGACTAAACCGAATGAACCACATTATTTTGTCCACTTACTCATACACCGTCCTTGTAATCACATAACAGTCCACTTCAAAACGTTGGCTAACTGTAAGTTAACTGTCACGTCCGGCACTGCTAACAATGCAAACAGACTGCGAAAATGTTAGACGAAAACTGTGACCCGACCTAATCCGAACCCACAACAGCTGATCTACCCGCTTAGACTTCTTAGGGAAGGGGGAAGAGTGAGAGGAGCGTGGTCATTGGCCAACAGCAGCGCGGCGCTTCACGAAATCACAGGTGTTGACGGTGCACGGCGCTGGCTCAGATGTAAACAAAGACGCGCCTTGAAGTAGGCAATCCATGATGCATAACTTCGGACGAGTGTAACAAATTAACGGTACGTCGGAGACCCATGGTTCCTATCATCAAAATACTTGTTTTAGTATCCCCAAGCCACACCTACATTTAAGACGTGTAATTTATCCGCATCCTGTATATAAAATGGCTGCTATTCCGAAATTATGAACACAGGAATAATGAAATTCACAGTCGTCAAATCAACCTATTATATAGTATACTTGTACGTAGGATAATAATCTTTGAATAAAAGTTTCCTCGGATATCTAACACTATGTTTGTAATAAATAAAATAGGCCATCAGCTTATTAAACTTAAATACAACGTGATATAGGTACGTTAAAGTAAAGCCATCTTATTAGATACTACACGCAGTCTAAAAATAAATTGTAAAATATACAAAACTTTTCTTTGTGAAATCATTAGATTGTAAAGTTACAAAGGTAAACTTTGTAATACCACAAAGGAATTCTTTATACATACATACCGATAGTTCCTGCACTATAATTTTTTTTTTCTGAAATACGACAAGGCACTTTTCTGTTGTTTTACAAACTTTTGTAAAAGTTGAAAATTTTTCGTTATAAAATTATAAGTTTATAATGATAACAGGATTTTTTACATAAAACTTAGAAAAATTATTTATTCTACCAAAATCATAGCTTCGCCGGAAATTACTTACGCAAAGATTACAACTTCATAAACGCATTCTTCTGGTAAAAAAATTAATAAAGGAAGAACTAGTGGGTATTTGTAAATTGAATGTATAAAAAACAAATAATGACTAAGCAATATAGAAGTCTCAGTTAACGAGGTGGTTCTGGGTTCGATTCCCAGGTTTGGTAAGGTGTAAAATTGGTGTTTGTCCGTTTCAGTTATTTTTATTGTGAGAGTCAACAAAACTGTCACAACTGTGGAATTTACTAAGCCAAAAGTTATAAACGGGTGAAGTTTGGTCCAAAGAGCCTAACATAACAAAAAGTGGTTTAGGGGTTAGATGCGTACGATCTAAGTTTGAGGGGAGAGGTTCGAAACTCAGCACCTCCAGGTAATTTATTTTTATTTTCAAAATAATTTCATGTAATCGTCCTTTATTAAAAGTTATTTGATATATAAGTTCAGTGTTATTTTTGTTAATGAAGTACAATGAATATTTAAATTTTTTCCTTATTGAAAGTAAAACTAGAAGGCTATTCCTTGTAATTTTACAAAAATGTACTTTGTATTATGTTAAAAGGGCAACCATTGTAGTATTACAAGGAATTTCTTTGGCAACTAAGTTTCCAAAAATAATCTTTGTAAAAGTATATAAAATTTTTACAGTGCGTGAGCCGAGTTGGAAGTTATTCCAAAATACAGTTTCGTGGATATCTACAGTAAATTTTTTTAAATGGCTGCCATTTTGAAAACACACCTTGTTTAAAGAAATCGGTTCCACGTGTTCAAAGTTATCTAGCAACACACATCCACGCACACACACTCGCACAAAGAGGAAGGCGATTTTATAAGCCTATTACTCCTTCAGAAATATGAATTACTATCATATTGACAGATATATTTGGTTGTGCCCGTTGAAGCAGTAATGTTTGCTTAGAAGTATCTTTTCAAAATGTATTCTTACTGAAAATAATATTTTATTGAAATAAAATTAATCATTGCAAGTAATATTACTGTTCACTGGGTTAAATAAACTTTTATTAAAGTGTAATTAAGAAGAGGCCAAAGAACTGAGATATTTACGAGTGAAGTGAGAGTTGTAAAAGTAAAAATTAAAAAAAAAAAAAAAAAA
>PNEQ01029410.1:15969-48870 GCA_003012365.1 Medauroidea extradentata | reverse complement strand
TACAGACTTCAGTTGAAATACATCGAATATGACTGCATGCTGTTTCTGAATGGCAAACATGAACTTGGTAATGCGTTTCGCTCTAATTGCATCAGCGCAGCCATGACGTCTTCTGGTCAATATTAAGGCAGATAATTTCCAAATGCTGTATAAAAGAGTACTTTTAGAGTGGAAATTATTATTTTTCAACAGAAAACGCCTTAAAATATAAAAAACTTAATTTTATCACAGTGAATATGAAGTAAGTTAAAATAAATGATTTGGTTAATAATATACAAAATCATCGAAAACATGCCAAATTTACAAATGTTCACCATCACAGTATTATTTACGTTATTTATAAATTTGTCAAGGAGAAGCTCCTTTACAGACGCATTTTCCAAATGCATTCGTAATGAAGCGCGTTTATTTTGTGTAAAACTCAAAATAAATGTATATTCCTTTATTATCCGAATAAATCCTATATAAATGACATTAAACGATCCTACGGCTTTATAGTCATGTTAAAATCATATTTCTTATTTCCGAATGTGTTTTACACTGTGTAATTTATGGCTTATTAGTTTGCACGGAAATATTTTATTAGTAATATCGTCATGAAAATGTGTTATATTTTAGTGAATTCACAAGAACTTTTCCTTTCATTTGCAATTGTTTGGAATGTTTAAAGTTACAAAAAATAACAAATAAAGTTAACTTTCTCAGTCTACAAGCTTGTAACACTTATCATGTTTCTGTTATAAGACATATTTTTAAACATTAAGTGTTTAAGAAATATCTAACAATGCATTGAAATACAACATACGCGAAATTTGCTGAGAAAAATATGCTACAGAATGTAAAGAAGTATTATATGAAAACTATGACTCATTATAAAAACACAAAAAAAAAATAATCCCACTGGTTTAATAGCTAAACTAATTTAGAAAACTATTAATGGAATAAAATTAATTTTTAAAAATATACAATTTATTTATAAAATTATTAAAATTTTTCTACGAGGGTTTATGGTTCTATGAAAACAATTTATTTAGCAAAAAATGTAATACTATGGAATGTAAACCCACATTCATTTGCTTAAAAAGTCAAAATTAATGCAAGTGGGAGTAATCCAAAAAATATTTCAACAAGTTACTCTTTAATAAAAAGTTAATAAGTTACGTTTGTATACGTTCTGTTTTAAGTAGTAAAATACAGAGATATATTGCTAATATTTCGTGTCTCTTTTTTATTTGCCGATATAGTAATAATAGTAATTTTAATACTGTATGTTAATTTAATTGACTGTCTTTTAATAAATAACATTTTGGTTGAAATTTCAAAATGCTTATAGATCGACCACAAGTTTCTTACTTCACCGGGGCAGTTTCACCACGGAATGGTTTACCAATCAGTAAATTGTAAATTTACAAAAAAAAAACGTATACTACCGGAAAGCTTACACACTGCTCTAGTAGAAACATATATTGGTTTCTTTATTTTTTCGTATAATTAAGATTGTTGTTAAAAATTATCAACACACTTTGATTGTGGTTTAGCTACTTTACTATTCAAAGACGTCATTATTCTATATGTACGCCCGGAACTGTAATTCACGTTCAGATTTCAACAGCTAAAACTTAAGTGATACACAATGAAAGTACAAACACGGAGTGTGTTTTAACTTGATTACATTCAAACACAGTGAAATATTGTAACGAAAAGCGATTTTTTAAGAAGTGGAAATTACCAAGAAATAATTTTACGTTGGACACTGTTCAAGTCCAACTTGACCTGATTATTTGGTGTTAAGAAAAGAATAACAAGTGGAACGTTCGTATCAAAGCTGCTTTAAAAAATTAAAATAAAAGCAAGTTAAAAAAATTAGAACACTGCACGGAATCAATGCCTCTCTGTTAAATTCAAATTTGTACCAATTATTGTTTCAAATATATACGAAATCCTAGATAGCAATTTATGATAATATTCGTAAATGAGCAACATGTGCAGTAGCCTGCTAACTGATGCAGCTTTAAAGTAATTACTTTCCCAACAAATGCAAGCAAATAAATGAGTTTCGCTATAATTAAGGTAATAAGTTATTGAATTTTACCAGAACGATAAACAATTTTGCGAGCATCAAGAGAGAATGAAGGAAAAACAAATAACGATAAGAAAAGAGCGTGAATCAAGTGAAACAAACAGTACATGCCCTTCTCTTGGCGTCATAGCGTGAACAGTATAAGCTATTTGTAAAGAAACATCCGCGCGAATGCACATTGTTCGAGTAAACTTTCGTGCACTCTTTCTTAACAAAACATTCAAGAAAGTGAGAATAGACGGAGATGTGGACAATGGATGTGAAGAAGACATTATCAGTAACTGTTATAAGTGCGACTACTTGAGTTGAGAAGAAGACTCGAGGGTATTTGGAGTACGGTAAGGTTACAGGGCTTTTACACCTCGTCGGTAGAGAAATCATTAGAGACGGTAACACACAACACAATGACTGGAAACTGGCGAGGAGTCAGCCATAACCTTCGTTGGAAAACCATCCTAGTATTCTCCTGAAGCGATTTAAATACACCACAGAAGATAGAAATCATGATTGCGGGAGCCGGGTATTCAATTCTTTTTATCAAAAAAAAAAGTCTGAGCGTGTTTCCGTTGCACCATCTTGCTTTCTGAATAGTACTTAAATCAGATTGTAAAATATTTCCAGAGCTAGCGATTAAGTTATGGCTGGGTGAAGATGATGCATCAATCACAGATTTATTTTCTACTGGCTGTTAAAGTTAACTACACAAGGCGACTTCAATCCACACTTATACAGCAGTGTGGTCTAAATACTCGTGACCATTATATGTAGCTGTCAGCGGAGGACAGACTCAGTTTACTGAAAAAAATTTTGAAAAATATGGGACCAAATTTCAATTCATGGTAATACCATAGAAACCAATTGTGTAATTTTTTTTTTTTTCATATTACTTGTATGTCAATGTTATAAATGAGTTTCTTTTTTTTTATACTGACAGTAAAACCTTGAGCCCTACATATACCAGGCATTTTTCACACATTCTATGTCCAAACTCTAAAATTTTCCATTTTTCATGAATACGTATTATTGTATTATTTACACAATTTTATTACTGTGCCTGTCCGTACGTATGCAGAATTAGAATTTTTCAAATAAACTCTCACCAACTTCTAGAAATCTGAATTATCTATTTTTAAAATATTTGAAATCTATGGCAATACAATAATTTCATAGGTACATCCTGGTACTTGTAAACATTGTGAAAAAAAAAATGCCGTTTTGCTGCGACATGAAATATTTTTAAAAATTACAATCTGTAAACAAACCATTTTGTAAAAAATAAACAAGTATGTTTCAAATTTTTTTAAGACAAAAAAAGTAATACGTGTATTTATTGCAAGTGAAAAATAACACGCTTCAGTAGCAACATGACTAAAATGTTGCCACATTATCCTAAAATATAAAGAATTTTGTCTACAGTTATAGCATGTTCCAAAATTCACTAAAATTTATTTTTTGAAAAGTCTTAGAAGAAAAATAATGAATTTACGAAAAGTTAACTTCAATCTAAAAAAACTACTTTCTATTTATAATCACTGAACATTTACGAAGAGCTAGCGATAAAATATTACAATTGATATAAAGCAACCTAATTGCAAATAAATTCCTTGATCTGCAAGTTAATCATTTATTTAAGTTCGCGTGCCGCACCAACAAATCTTCGACCACAGTCACTGGAAATCTCATTCGGCCTACAGAGTCAGAACATGAACCGCTTTACGTCTGCCACTATGGCTGCCATTGTTGTATATCTTACCAACTCAGCCTGCACTTATTTGGTCGCGAAACAAAGAAATAGATCTACAGAACCAAGCTACACCATCTTGCAAACAATTATTTTAAATATTAAAGGTTCACGTCTTCTGTCAGATTTTTGTTACTATGACAGTACATGCAATCAGGTATCTGAACACCCTGTCTTGGAAATTACCTACAAACGAAGGCAGTTCCAATTTGTGTGATATAACTTCATTCCCGAGTTCAGAATTTGCTAGTGAAAAGCTGTCATGTTTTTTTTCTGTCATTATTTCACGTTCCTCAAGTCACCGTTAGTGGGTCTTTCACGTCAACGAGATTATTTTAAACTGTTTAAAATATTTATATTTGATTCAAGACTAAATCCCACATTTAATTAATCAATTCCGCCTAACATTTACAGAATTATTATTGCTGGAATTTGCTGCAGTTGTTTCGTTACTAGTAAGGAAACTATTTTAGTTTTGTGGAGGATTTGCCATCAGAACAATCTTTCTTCTTAAAATCGTCTCGATCATTGTTTCCGATTATCACTGTTGAAAAGGTTTTACGGCCCTCTAACAACGGGGTCCGAAGGCCATGATCATTAATTAATTTAAAACAATTACAAATAACTCAAATTTTTTTTAACCAAACGTCTTAAAAAAATGTTTAGACTGTGTACAGTCATACGATACACAATTCTGCCAGAGCGTTCTTAAAATAATGTACTGTCTGCTAGAAAAAAAAGCTTCATTTTAGCTTATTTTGACAACAAAATAGCCTGTGTGATATTTCAGGGGTAAAAATCTAATAGTCTGTTTTGTGTAACAGAAAAATTCAGATACAAACGATTATATATAAGTGTTAAAACTATAATAATGAATTTTTGATATATGTAATAATTTGCGTTAAAAATATTTTCGATGAGTGTGAAATGAGGTTAAGGGACAACACAACATCCAAGTAAGTATTTTGCGTCATTCTCACTGATAAGCATATAATTGCAAATGCCAGTACTCACCTAAATCCACACACGAAGTATCAATCAAATTTTCATGGATTTAACTATAAGAATTTGGAATTCATAAAATTGTAATAACATGGGTTTAAATTAATATATTCCATAATCAGATATGTTATGAAACTGTTTTTCTAACAACAAATATAGTAAAATGAATAACACTAAGAGTTAAGTCGTCTTCTGCATATAGTTCTCAATAGAAGAACTTAATATCGCCAGACTCGTGTTTCTTCAGAACAATATGTCAGTCATGATTCACTTCATCCCTAAAGGAAAACTTAACACATATTTTCCTACCATCCTTTCAAATTCACCGCCTTGAAGAATACAATAATTTATTTATTTATTTTTTTAAATATCTTCCCACAATAATTCTTTTCCCAGTTATTCCCTTTATCCTTTTACAATATTCGTCTTTCAGTTGCTTTTCATCGTCACTTGTTCTGCAGTGCACTTATTTGTGTAACAAAAAAAAAAAAAAAAAGAACATGAGTTGGCCAGAAATTCACTAAATGAAATCGTATAGTTATACAATTCTTACGGTATAGACAATAGATATGTCAACCATGTTAAAAAAACGCACTAGATAGCTATGTAATTAAAATGTAGGCCTAACATGTTTTCTGAATAAACGTTTCAGTTAATTGTGTTCATCAACTTTGTAATATTTATTTTATTTTATTTTATTTTTTTTTTCAAATTGTAGGGTTTTTTTTCTCGATCTCTTGATATCTGTTCCAGAACTGTTGAAGGAAATAATTCAAAAATTTGGCTGCAATTCACTGCAATAGTAATTTGGGTTTCCGTTGTTTTCCAAAATCAGTCCTGGTGAATGATATGAAGGTCCTTTATTACAAACACTTGCCGATAACTTCATCTATTCTGTGTACCTCTGTGTATGCTGTGAAGATGATCGAGGCCACTAGAACTCAAAATAAGTTAACTAAAATGTAGGTTATTGAAAAATATATTTTGCAGACATAGGCGTTTTCCAAACTATTTCAGCTGACAAATTTTCTTACGCGCGCGTTATTCATTTAAAGTCATTACGCTTCCATAAGTACATAAACGAATCCTAAAGTCACATATAGGTCAGTTGGCAACAGGACTGCATGTCTGTTGTGGTAAGACACAAGTAGTTAGTAAGGGTGCGTCTTAATCCCTTTGAGTTCACTGACCGTGTTATTACAAACTAGAAGTAAACAGGCAGGACAAACCATGATAACGCCTGGTCCGAAGTGAAATACTTTTCATACATTTCATAGGAAACACGTACATGTATCATAAACTTGTGGATAATATTTTTATAAATGTCTCAGCATGAAAAACACAGAAAAAATTGTTTTGGGTCTAAACCAATTTTTTTTTTACAGTTCGTATACATAATGTTACAAGTTTGGAGTACAAACTTTATATGTGAGCATTTCCAATGAGTTTTTTGGGATAGAGGTCTTATAATTATAAATAAAAGAGTTAAATTAAGTACTGGATTTAATAGCTCACAAAGCTACGAAATACAAAAAACAGTATTCAACTATAACTCTCACAACACAAATTAGTTATGCACACAATTACTACTGTTCCACAGAACGTTAATTAACTTTGACAATTAAAGCACAAAAATGTCTACCATCAATTAATTGAACAGTAGAAATCACAATAAAATTCAGTCATATATACAATCAACAGTCTTTCAAGTAGTGACAGTGTACAACCTTAATAGTCCGCCGTGGTAATGAATCGTCGTGTGCTGCGCAGCACCCCGAGTGCAACGCTGTCTTCACTCTTGAGGTCTTCGGTTCGACTCCCGTCGCGTACCTCCTTCTTCGCCCGTCAGCCCGCCGCAGCGGTCCTCTTGGTTCGTCCAACACTACTCCGAAGGTAGCCACCTGCCACCTCACAGTAGACTCTGACGTCACCAAGATGTCTTCACCAGTCTATCTCCACAACCACAGCATCTTCCTCTAGCACGACCAATAGCGAACTCTCCCCCAATGTGCCGATTCTGTGGTTTTATACTCCTCAAAACAGTCGCATTACAGGGGTCCAAAATTAGATATTTCATCATGTTTCGGACGAGATTCAAGTCACGTAGGCCGCTTCGCAGGGCAAAAACGTAGTTGGGACAGGTATCTATGACGTAGTTTCGGCGGGATTTTCACTATGAGACACTCGGGTTTGAGTCATGGGCCAGCTCTCAAGGTGTTTCGACACAGGCCCCATCCAGCCCGCCCTCAGAAACACAGCTTGCAACAATATTCTTATGGGTGAAAAGGACGGTGCGTTCAGAAAATATTTTGTTTGCTGAAATTACAAGAACAATTTAGAGATGCCATTAAATTCAACTAAAACATTAGTTTATATCACCACCCTTTAAATTACATTTATTTGAAACTCCGACGGAAGGATTAAACTTAGTTTATGATACTTGAGATGAGATACGTTGATAAAATTCCTTCGTGAGCAAGAGATTTAACGTGTAATAAAGTTATCCGGAAATAGGGTTTTCGGATGTTAATGAAGCTCTAAAATATGTTTTCATTGCCTCCATAAATAATTACGCAACAATTTACTAACAACTGGTATTGTTAAGATCCGAAGCATAATTTTAATTTAAAATTACGCAACAGAACAATGTCAAATGGAATAATAATGGAAAACTTTGAATATTTTGTATAATCTTAACAACATTTTTATTTCAGTTCCTTTTAAAATAGCTTGGCTATAAAAGTTACTTGAACGAAGAGGTCAATGCATATTTATTCATTACTTGTTACCGGTACTGTGAACGTTTGTCCATTAGTTAAAATTGGCTTGCAAGTTTTACATACATTTGCAAGAACCTGAAAGTCATATTAAACTGCCCACGTAACAAGAATGCTTAGGTGGGTACAAATATGTCTTATTTTATTGAATACAGGATAAATGTTTATTTTACTTATTAGCTACATGTTTAAGTTTCAAATTAGACATGTTCGCCGCAGTGATTAGAATTATATTACACACAATTGCTACGTTACTTCCCCAAACTATACAACATTTATCATCTTACATTCATAAAGAACGTCACGTTTTTATGGTCAAAATTTGCTGTTGATATTTATTTTATGGAATTTTGAACTCTTTCATTTTAAACTGATTTACAACGAGGAAGTTTGTTGAAAATAAATAATTTTGTTTTATTTTAAATAACAGTGATATATAAACATTGCTTTTTAGTATTGAGGGTTGTTTGAAAGTTTTTTTAAAGAAAATTTATAAAAATTTGAAAAATTGTGAGAAATATTGAATTTAGATTTATATAGTGTAATATGCCAATTTGGCATTGTATCTGGAGTGTAATTATGTATGTAGGATTGAGCAAGTGGTCATCGATGAAAACATAAGGGGCCATTAATTTTATTCAAACGTATATGTTTTATTGTTATGTGGTAGCTGCAATCAGCACGGAAAATTGTACATATACGTACTGTAGCAGAATAATTCACTGTAATTGAACATACCTAGAAAGAGTAATAGTTAGGCTACAGGGATAATTCAAAATGTGCCAGACTCTCTGAAAACTGTAGATTTTAGTTAAATTAGTGTTAGATTATTGATATAGAAAATATGTAAAAGGTATATTATATCTAGAGGATGATGAGGCCGGAGATAATTGGGTTTCGTCACGCTGCGTACGCAGAGGGCAGGTCGTGTATGTGTCAAGGGGGTTGATGAATTGTTGAGGGAAGAGTGCCTCGTACACCCCACTGGGAGAGAGTGTTAGACAGAGATAGACATAAGACGCCTGCAACGGTTTGCCGCCGGGCAGTTGAATATAAAATATATTTAAACATAAATTTAGTTAAAAGTAAGGAAATTTGAATACTACAAAAGAAGGACGTGAGCAAACATGTGAATTGGTGATTTTAATTAATAAATTTGACACTTGATACGCTTGAAAAGGCCTGAGTTCATAGCCGTCTGTGAACCGAGTTAAAATATAATAGAGTTTCTGATTGGTCGAAGGGAGCTGGAGGTCATTCTAGCCAGCTTGGCGTGGAGACGCGGTTTTCGAGAGTAGGGAGAAGCATCTCGGTGCTCGAGGCAGGTGGACGTGTTGCCGTCCTCGGGGCTGGGCCTCGTCTCGCGGAAGTATCGCAGACATAGTGTCTGCCCCGGAATACGATTTGCAAGTATTGACAGAACGATAATTGCGAGTATTAACAAGCCGATTGTCCTAAATCGGGAGGAATTAGTTTTTTCGTGGTTTGACAGACCAAAGAGACGTGAGTCGTGCCCTTAAGGACCGAGTCGCGACAAAGCTTTGGGATCGGCTATTGTTTGCATAATTCACCTGCGGCGCGGAGTTGTGTGACTAGGCTTAATCGCGGATCAATGACCTGGTCTATTCTATTCCATGGTGAGCGAGGCCCATTTGCCGCCGTATCAAGTGATTTGTCATCTCAATATTGACTATATTATTTCAACATACCCGCTGAGCTAGACAGAGGTAGGACTTTAAATCAATATTATTGATCGGCAGGGACACTTGAACTAATCGTGTTGTAGACAACGAAGACGAGTTACAATAGATGTAAAACGTCATATTAACGGTGCAAGGAGATGCGAACGTCTCAGTAATGATTGCTGTGACATAAGTACTGCTTAATTTAAATTGTTTAATATGTTTCAGTAGCTAAACACTACTTATATTATCTCTTCTACTCAGTTGCATTGATCTATGTTTTGACCTGTTTTATCACAAATAATCAAAGGAAAAATGTAGAGCACCTCATTAGGTCTACCGTAATTTTAAGAAGCTAAACAGCGAAATTAAATATGAACATGCGTGAGAAAATCATTAGAAAAACTGGAAGAAAAGTTATTTTTGAACTAATTACATACAAAATTCCATTGGACACACATCTCCTGGACTATCAACACTCCTTACTTGTATGAACCTAACCTCTTCTATAATTTTAACAAGTCGGCTACATTGTATTCTTTGTAAGGAAATTTGTAGACGATATTTAATAGCGCAGAAAGCATGTTGCTGATAATTTATAAGATACTGTGGAAATAAAGTCCTAGTGATGTTCTCAGAATATTCTTAAAAAGAATGAGAGAAAAATTATTTAATATTCTTACTCAAATAACAAGCTTTTAAATATCTGTGTAAAGATTTTTGTAAATTTTTTGCGCATCTCTTGTAAAAACCATTAATAATATTTACGAATAGCTTCAAAGCTTTGAAAATGCTTTATTTCTTAACACCGTAGTTAAAAGAAGCGACAAAAATATTTTTCAAATGATGAACTTCAAAAATAAATTTTGTTTAAATAACGATCATTTACACATAAGCTCTTAAAATAGTACTTACTGTATAATATTTTACAATTTTCTAAAATTAAGAATGTGTTTTTCAGTTGGCTGCCAATATTCTTCAATACAAAGCAGTTCATATATATATATAATATATATATATAATATATATATAAGTAAATTTCAGGGCGTCCAGAAACGGCCGGATAATAAACACACCACGCGAATCCTGGGCGAAATCGGAGACTAAAATGTAAGTGGCAATATGTTGTACAAGTTTTGTCATACACAATGTGGCAACCTTGCACGTAGCTAGGAGTTAGTCCTCTCTTACGCTCAACAGCTGTCATACAACTACCGCTGGACGTAGGTTTAAATCCCTGCCTGTTCAACAGTTTTTTTTTGTAGTTTTAGTTTTTGTTATAAGAATACTAGGACATAAAGAAACAAGTATTTTACGACCATTAATTACTGTTAAATTAAGTGTCTAACTAGGCCGTCATCGTAAATTGACGTACATCTTTCTGCAACATCACACGGATAGCATGTTGCATGTGTGAGAGGACAGCAGTAAGTGCACTGGTAAAAGGTTAATGTTTGTCAGATTCCCGTTACTAATGTGGACTCTTGTATTGGTAACAAAGTAAAGTGACGCAATGATATTTTCAAATTTAATATGCAGATAATTAATTAAGGCTCAAATGATAACTGATATGGAAAATCCCTGCATACTACTCAGTGAATCCACAAGTAAGCTAGAATAACGTGATTTTATTGTGTTACTAACTTAAGCTACAAGTAAAACTTATTTGGAAAACCCCTGCCACAAACATTTTACCGTTTACTTTCGCGTGAGATTACGCAAGTAAGGGCCGGTTTCTCAATTTCTGATTAAAGCCTTGGTTAGCTAATCCTATGATTATATTTAACCTATTGGTTAAGTGGTGATTAAATTTGAAGTGTTTCTCAACGTACTTTAATCTTATGTTTAGCTAAGTATCGGTTAAGGTAAACGTGGCAACCATGCAATGACATATAAGCTTGTGATTGGCTGCAGTAAAGCTTTTATATGTTTATTTAGTTGTGCTGGTTAGCTGTGTTTGTATACGTAACGGAAGAAAATAAGCGGCCGTGTGCGGAAAATTTTGTTTCTGTGGAAACAGAAATGCTAATTTCCCATGCTGGAAAATATGCCCATATCATAGAATACAAAAAAAAAAAAAACTGACGCCGTAACTTAGAAGCAGGAAGAAGGTACATGGAAGAAAATCGAAGTAGAATTTTATTCATAGAGGAACCTTTATGTGTAGCATAACCTACACAATTATGTAACAATAACATAACCTACATTACGTATTATAACATACAAAAGTATCGAAAAACATGTAACAATCTACACATTTATATTAAGAACTTTTCAATCCAGGATCCTTGATCATCGTAGGTTTTATTTTTTCAGAAGAAATAAAAATATATATTTTTATTACCATTACCCAAGATACGTAATATTACGTACAGATGTGTGTTAATATATCTAACAAAGGTTTCTAATCAATTATGCAAAATAATGTATGGAAATATAGAGACATCATACAAAGGCATGTGACATAATCACCAAATATTTTCACATAACCTACAAAAGAATAATACTTACCCGAATGTACTAAAGTTTATGGGATGTAAACAAAACATGCAATAAATAAGTACACACCGGTCTGTGGTTACTTCCAGCTGTCCAATTATTTCTAGTAGTGCTAGGACATATTTTTACTCAGCCGCAAACTCATAACAAATTCATGGTCATCTATCTATATAAGCTAAATGTGATTTGGGCGTTCCCAAAAAAGTCTTGACCTGTTTATGAAATCTACTATTTCTTCATTACCATCATCTCCAAACAAGAAATTTAAATAATTTGTCATCATAACCTAAAAAATTGTCACTGTTTATAATCTTGTTTGTTTTAAAAGTCCTGTTTAACTCTGTAATCAATACCTCTTCTTATGATTAAGATAACCAATGGTTACAGACTTCTGACCCATTGATTTTTTCTTAATCAGTACTTTAGAAACAGATATTGATGCTAATCATTGGTTAAATTTTAATCGGAAGATAATCAGAAGAAAATCAGACATTGAGAAACCGGGCCTAAGTATCGTAAGTTATATTCTATTATTTAATAAAGAAGGGTATAATGCAACATTAAGCATAAATTAACCAGTGGTAGATGTTAGTCGAATACTAGAGCGTCAAATCAAGTATTCCACTGTAATTTATCACAATTAATTTAATTGTTTGGTCATCCCTTCATCGTCAACTGGAAGTCGTCTGAAGGCATGTTACACTTGTGAGGAGAGCAGTAAGTTTGTCACATTCTTTTTACAAATGTGCAAAATTTGATTGGTGTCAACTAATAGTGATAAAACTGACAGCTAAGACACACATTTTTGTATTAAGTCGATAGAATTTATGACAACAACAATATGGAATGAAAATCAAATAGTGTACTTATGCAGATACATAGTATGCAGTAATACTAGAGCAAATGCTTGAAGTTTGCTCTATTAGCAGGAATGCATATTTCAAGGTGGTGCACCAAACCTCTCTGAACGGTCAACAGCATTTCCTGAGTGACTGCAACAACACCAGCTTGCATGTGGCCTATTAATATATTGAAATGTGTCTTCAGGTTGGTTTTCTTCATACACTACGGAATTCATTTGGCCACATAGAAAAAAGTCGAGGGGATTCAAATCTGGGGACCTTGCTGGATATCTCACGGGTCCATTACGGCCAATCCAACTGTCAGGCCACATGGCATTCAAGTACTGGTTGACAACCCGCCCTCGATGTGCTGGTGCCCCATCGTGATCAAACCACATCCATTGACGTAATTGAAGTGGAACGTCTTCCATGAGTTCTGGAAGTACATCACGCAGGAACGTAAGGTATGTGTGATCATTTAGTCTGTCAGGTAGTAAATTTGGTCATATGATGCAATTCCCTAAAATGACAGCCCACACGTTCACTGGCCAGCGCTGTTGGAAGGCCCGTCCACGATGGCAATAAGGGTTCGCAAGAGTGCAGTAGTAGGCACTGTGGATATTTAACACGCCTTCATTTGTGAATGTGGCCTCGTCACTCCACAGTTCTGATGAAGTAAAATGTGGATCCTGTTGATGTTGTTGCAAAAGCCACGTACAATTGTCCAAGTCTCAGTTGATGATCCTCTGGTCTTAACTGTTGCACCCTTGTGAAGTGGAAAGAATGTAGATTTTCTCCCTGTAGAACGTTGTGTACAGTTGAATGAGACAGTTTTGTTCGTCGTGCAATGTTACGGACTGATGTTCGAGGATCAACATACACTTCCTGCAAAATACATTGAATGTTCGCCGGCGTCCTGGTAAAGCGATTTCGCCCTGTATTATGCCTGTGGGGAGCTAACATTCATGTTTCTCTGAGACGACGGTCCAGGCGTACAAATATGTGTTGGTGTGTATGGATGACGCCGATGTGGAAAGCGTTCTGCATACACACATGCAGCCATGTAGGCCACACATCGACACTCACCAAACATCAGATACATATCTGCGTACTCATCCCAAGTGTACTCTATACAGCGTGACAAATTGCATCCAATGTAATACAACACAGCTAAGACAACTATTGTCCTACCGGAAACCCGTGTAACAAATTTTCGATACGAAGTGCCAGGAACTCTACGAGAACGCCAAGTTCTTCCCTTTTACGTGTGTAAAATGGGACAGTGGCAGTCGAATGGCTGTAGCGTTCGTCGCTCACAAAGGCTGTTCAGGTGGGATTGCGGTTGATGTTACTCGGATTTTTGCATGAGAGTATCGCGCATGGAAGATGCCATTGGTAAGTTGGTTTTATTGGGGATCTCCCATTCTCCACTTTAATACAGGCGCTGCACCGTATCCTTCTTATTTCACCCCGCACCTGCTGTTACGGCTTCCCTGTTAAGACGGCCGCCTACTGAAGGGTATGTTTGTGTTTTTGGTTTTGAGATGACAATAAGGTGCTACGAGCAACGAAGGCCGACACATGTATGGTAATATCGTCTCTATGCTCAAAGTCGTAAATGCACGTGCAGTGTTCCTGCTCAAATGTTTTTACTCTGGCACTTTAAGCGTCAACTGTATCATTTTACACATCAGTAGCAATGGCGAATTCCATTGTTGATCTCAATTTTGAACGAATCCATTGCATCTATCTTGAGAAACATCTCCCCTAAAAAACCTGTTTATTCGTAGTTGAGGGCTTTAAAATTTCCAATGTGCGTGGTGTCTTAAAAGCCACATTCACTAGTAGCCTAAGATATAATTATTTTGTAGATTAGCATTGATCACATGTTTACTGGACTCCAAGTAAAAACGTTACATTTAATACACTGCGCGCAGTTCAAGAGCTAGCCAGGCCGCCGCCTAAAGAGTCATCAGTAACTCTCAACCCCACTCCTTCAGTTCTTCGGCGTATTTATATTTAAGTAATTAATAAACGCTGTTGTTACGTTGGTTCTGCTGATAGAATATTGGTCCCACTGTTAATATAATGCCCTTTTTATTTAAGTTCAAATAATAGCTGATACATAAATTTAATCATAGCTTCTTTCTGTAAATTCACAAGTTAGCTAAAACAAAATGGTTTTAATTTAATTCAACACACAGCTTTAAGTAAAACCAATTGGCAAGAATCCTGCGACAATCACGTACCATATTGGCTATTGTTTCAGATTACACAACTATCGTTCAGGCTCTTAATTGATACTAATGGCAGAACAAAACACGTGACTCTACGTATTTAATCAATGGTAAGTGGCCATCAAAAGCTTGTTGATTGTAGGTTATGGCATTCTATCGCCATCTAACTCTGATAAAGTAATACTTCATGTTGAATTTTGCTTTATTTATTAATTAATATTACTATGATAGTTAGTTGTGTAATATCACGCGAAAGTCAGTGCGTATAGTAAAACGTTTGTGACACGGTTTTACAAATAGGTTTACCTGTAGCTTACGTTCATAACACAATAAAATCAAATTATTCTATCTTACTTATGAATTAACGGAATAGTACGCTAGAATTTTCCATGTCAGTTATCATTTGAGCCTTAAAATATTACCTGCATATTAAATTTGGAAAGGTCATTGTATCATTATATTTTGATACCAATACAAAAGTCCACGTTGGTAACGGGAATGTGACAAATATTAATGTTCTTCCAGTACACTTACTGCTGTCCTCTCACACATGTAACATGCTTTCCTTGTGATGTTGCAGAAAAGTCTACGTCAATTTGCGATGACAGCCTAGTAAACTCTTAATTTAACAATAATAAGTGGCCGTATAATACTTCTTTCTTTACGCTCAGGTATTCTTATAACATAACTTAAACAAAAATAAAACTGTTGAACTGGCAGGAATTCGAACCTACTTCCAGCAGTAGTAGTATGATAGCTGTTGAGCGCAAGAGAGGACTAACTCCTAGCTACGTGCAGGGTTGCCACATTGTGTATTACAAAAGTTGTACAACATTTTGCCACTTATATTTTCGTCTCAAATTTCGCCAGGAATCGCGAGGTGTGCATATTATCCGGCCGTTTCTGGACACCCTCTATATATATATATATATATATATATATATATATATATATATATACACAGGATGAAA
Source organism: Medauroidea extradentata (assembly GCA_003012365.1). NCBI lineage: Eukaryota > Metazoa > Arthropoda > Insecta > Phasmatodea > Phasmatidae > Medauroidea > Medauroidea extradentata. The sequence goes on along the minus strand of PNEQ01029410.1, from coordinate 33,039 downwards.
CGTTGTTAGTTGATAACCCGGTAGGAGTGAATTACTGAGGTCAAATAAATAGGGAATCAATAATACAACATTGGGTCTATTGTGACGTATGACGGAGTTAATGCGCACCCAAAGGTAAAGGTGGGAAATGTGTAATTGGACAAAAATGTCTTAGTCGTATGTAATTATGTAACGAAATTTTGTATACAGGCTACTTGTGTAGGGATATAAAACATATAATTATGTTACAAAAATAACATCCCTTCATAGTTTAACCAGGGGTTGACAACTCCTTAACGCTTAGGACTTTGTAACCACTGACTTGAAGTGACCGGACACGACATGTAGGTGATCAGAATGTAAACATTAGTAATAAAGGTCACATTGAGAAAATCTGCTTATGTGAACCATTTCTTCTGTAAACACATGTTTTATTGGGTAGTAGTGGCCTGAGTGGTAGGGAGCCTGTAACATTTTTCTGGTATTGCAATACTTGTATACGGAAAATGTGACTTTATCTTTTAGTTCATATTTAACGGGTATACGGTTGAGGAGTTACTGCATTCAAGTGACAGCATTGCTTTCCTTACTGTTTTATCAATTTTCAACGCCTAGTACTCGATCAAGACAACTAATCATACCGGAAATAAGCGAAACAGTAGGCAAATCATTAATCACCATGTGTAGCTATATACTAAATGTTCACCAACTACCTGGCCAAATTTCATTCGCACAGTTAGCCTGTGTGTAGCCAGAGTTACAAGCTTGAAATACCTGACACCAGCGTGGTGCGTTGCAAAAGAGTGCAAAGCTATTTAATTTCTGTACATCCCAGTATTTCGTGATGATGGACGCTTACAATCGTGTTTTTGATCAAATTAACCGAGAAATGAAGAACAAGAAGACTTCGTTGTCAAGTAAACAGAAATGCACTCGTGTTTAGTGACAAAAAATGTAACCTTGTCCACCTACCCCCCAAATATTCGTATGCCAATAAATGCGCAGCAGCTGCTGTAGGACAATCAGGAAAAAAAAGTTAATAGAATTTGAAAACAATCGGAATTAGCTGAATTGCATGGTAAACATCAACGGCCACCTGTTAATAAACGGAAACCAATTACAATTCAAACACAAAGTACGGATGTCTTTTCGTGGTGTGATTCGACGGAGTATAGGCATGTTGTACATGGTTAAAACTACGTCCCTTCTCTTCAAACACGTCTGCAGGTAATGCAAACCCGCATGAATTTTCCCTGGGTAAATAACTGCGAAACAATTTTCCAATGGCATTGGTTTGTTTCAGAAATGCCAAACCAAAAGCAATTACGTACGCATGTAAACAAATGACATTGTCGCTTAAAAATCACTAAAAAAATGTTTGTGCGAGTCATTTTAATACTTTGCGTAGTGAAAGTTTTTACATGCATTTAAAACTATAAATCGTAATAAGAATAGTAAAAAATAATGTCTGGCTCCAGCCTTCTTGATTTTATTTTTCCATGGTTTCCATAATCACTTCAGGCGAATGCTGGGATGTATTCCTTAACAAAGGTTTTTGACGATTTCTTGCCTCTTTATCCTAAACTGTCCAGTTGTGTGTTTCTATCTGCAATTTTATTGACTGTTGACAATGACGTTATGGCCCACTTAAAATACTGCAATAATTGAACATTCTCGTTATACTTTGACTGGAATATTAATGTATGTGGATTACTGATGGCGGTATAGGAAAGCTTACAACTGCTGCCTGAAGAACAGTAGTGTCGCATAAACACAGGCTATACTGTACTCTGTGAATATCCTCTCACCTGTAACCTGTCTTCTACTCAGGACCATGCGCACTTTCCTCCTGAGATGACTAGTCGTATCTGTCGAGTACTATGTAATTGTGGTTTGCACTACATGCAACTAGTCACAGTGTGTATGATCGAGTGGCGTAGTTGATGTGCATCTCGCATACTGTAAAATGTTGTATAATGCATCCGCAGCGCGTCTTCGATATGTTGAAAAGTTTTCTGCCGACGTTTGACATGTGCACGTTCATTCACGTCAGTTCATCAGCGTTTGAGTAAAAGAGGAAGTGTACACGTAAGTTACCGCATTGTTGGCTGACCTCAATTGAACATCGAGAACTATGTTGCAAATTCATTTACCAACATCCGTGGAATTCATAATGTGCTCAACGAATCACAATCGATAGTAAGTTACGTTTTACGGAGAGAGAGATTTCATGCACTTCACTACCAGCCATTGCAGATACTTCCTTCTAATCGGCCTACTCGTTTGTAGTTATGTGAGTGGTACCGAAACCAGATTAGGCAAGAACCAGATTTAGTAACGATAAGGCCAACTCACCAATGAAGCATATTTTACTAGGCCCGGTGTCTTCAACATCCACAACGAGTGGGTGTATAGGCTCTTATCAAACCATTTTTGGGAGGGACTCATCGATGGGATACTAATTGGACCACACATCCTTCCCGCACGTTTCTCTGGAGCTGGATATCGGCACTTCTTGGAAGAAGACCTGCTACAACTGTTTGAAGATTTACCGCTGAATATAATAGTCGACACGTGATACATGTACGATGGTGTACCGTCTCTTTGCAGTCGCATATAAAGGCAATACTTTGATTTGCTGTACCCTGGGCGACGGAGTAGCCATGGTGGACCAGTGGGGCGGGCATGAAGATCATTGGCCTTAACCTTCTTTAATGGGGTAGCTTTGTTTATGCAGCTGAAGTGGTCAATACAAAGTCTGGTCACGTATTCTACATGCATGTCGCTCTATAAATGCTAATCCTTGTATGTTGCAGTATGTGCACCTATCTTACGAGGGTCACATTCGTGCATTTTGGAGATGCGTGCGCATTTAGAGCATATGCTGTAAAACTACGCAATCTATCGATATACACAAAATAAATTACTAATGAGTTATCGAAAACAAGTTTTTTTTTTTTCAAGTAAAACAATTCACCAAATACAAATGAGTTATAAGACTGTAAGTCTTATAGTGTACCGACAACTCAAGCACAGCAATGTTGCCGGCTGCCTACCTCCTAGGATATCAAAATTCCACTTCCCAACTAAACATGTGATTTCTGAGGAATCGGTTCTTATTAGTAGTTTTTTCTCACGGTGACCTTTATTATTAATGTTTACATGCTTATCACCTGCAGGTCGTGTCCGGTCACTTCAAGACAAGGGTTACAATGTCCTAAGCATTTAGTGGTTGTCAACCCCTAGTTAAAGTATAAAGGGATGTTAATTATGTAACATAATATTTTCCTGTTGTCTATCCCTACACCAGTAGCCAGTAAACGAAATTTCGTTACTGAATTGCATATGTCAAAGATATTATTGTCCAGTTACACATTTCCCACCTTCACCTTTGCGGGCGTATAACTTCGTCATACGTGCCACAATACGCTCAATGTTGTGTTATCGATTCCCTATTTATTTGACTTCAGGAATTCCCTCCTGCCGGGTTAGTGACTAATAACACTCACCCTGTGTATATGTATATATATATATATATATATATTAATAAGGGTGTCGAGAAACAAACGCATAATAAACAAACCACATTAAATTCTGGGCTAAATTTGAGAAGAAAATATAAGTGCAAATTGTTGAACCGCCACATTTGGTAAAACAAATTTTAAAACAAATTTAAAAATTGTCCAAGCAGTATAGATGGTTAGGGATAAAATGAGCACTCAAAAAAGCCCTGCTAAAAGTCCTATTTTCAGCCAATTCGTACATTTCCGCGCGTAACGGCTAACGACAGGAAATGGCTAACCACTCTGGACACGTCACTTGATGTTTGCGCGTGTAAGATAAATTGTGCAGTCATTATGAATCGATGCAGTTTAATACAAAGAAGATAATTAATTGTATATAACACAAAAATGTCGATTTCCGTTGATTTTGCTTCTATATTGTTGTATTTAAATGGGAAGAAACACGGAACTATATTGCGTAATTACGCTGCCAACCATACAAGCAGTTAGCCAACTATTTTTAATGTTTTATTATACGCAGTAACGTCTAGTGATATTTTTCAAAGCTTAAATGTTAAGAGCTCACTTTATCCCGAATGACGTATAATAAGAGTTTCATCCCGAAGGACAAAAAAAAAATGACTTAAAAACACGAAAATTTTCACAAAATACGACATACTTCATTGCCACGATTCTAACTACAATAACATATCAGCAGTCCAGGGCATCTGTTTGGCAAACAATGACAGCTAATAATGTTATATCGTATGTTTTCTGACAGTATGTAAATAAGTTATTTGTAACAGATGATAACATTGCTTTTTACGTTGAGTTAGGAACGTGCGTAAACTCTCAGAAGTGTGTTAAAATTATTATTTAATTCATTACGACAATTTAATGCTTCATAAAACCGTTAGATTTGCTAAATTTTAATTCAATAATTCCGAAGTTAAACCACGTACTGCAAAATTAATTTCGTTAAAATTTCAAAACGGTTTAACAAAATATCGTCTTGCAAAATTGTTCCGAATGATATATTTATATATCTGATAAACAACGATAAACCTATCACATAGTTGAATATAACTGTGATAAAAATCTATGTGTCTGCTGTAACTTTCTGGATGTTTCATTTTTTTAAATTCCTTAGTTACGTTTTATAAAACCCAACCAAAAGTAGAGTGTTGTGGGTGTTAAAATGTTTGGCAGTTTTTGCTATTTTTTTTAGAAAAGTACTTTGGTAAAATACACAAAAATAACTATCTCTTAATTATTTAATATATAAATAATATTGTTTTAAACTGTTCTAAATTGCACACGCACCTATATATCTTACGTAGATGATATAAACGTACCCTGAAACTCATTGTGTATTTTTTACGTACGTAATTTCTGAATATTTTTCATCTGAGAATTGATTCTTTCATTTTGTAGCTATCGCATCAGTCTAATTGATAAAACTTAGTATCGGGCAAAGAATACAGTACTCACGCGCTCCCAGTTATATGTATTTACCAACATTTGTACTAAAAAGTCTAAGGGAATAACAGATAAACACGCTAAGGCTGAACAAGGTATGTAAATGGATGGGAAGAGATAAGCCGCCTGTGGTACAGTATGACAAATTTCACAAAGCAAATACTCGTATTGGAGCTTATAATATTTGTAAAGCAATGGCTTCGGCTTTTTTGTGATTAGCAAGTTATAGCATTCAACGCAAAAATGTAAAAATAAATAAAAAATAAATAATCCCGCATTTCTACTAAACCGACACGGACAATCTTTTACACGTATTCTGACACAATCCTGGATTTCCAGGACGTATGGTTTCCCAAATCATGTATGAAGCTTTACGAGTTCTGAGCGCTTAACTGTAATTTATCGACTAATGTGGAACTTCGCGAAGTAATCCTTGCTAAAAATCACATTCAAATGGATTCTGTATTAAAGATTATGCGAAACCAGATCAGACCAAACAAGTGAGATTAAACAGATGTGATGGAAATTTAATTAACATCATAAATTAATGGCAGGAATCGATGTAATCTCATAATTTTTATCCTGCCAGTTTTTTTATTTGATACGTTTAGCGTAACAGACAATACTGCCATACGGAATACATAGTTTAAAAGTACATTAAATCTCACATCAGAAAATTGTTCAGTATTTTAACCGAAAATTAATATTTATATATATTTTTAAATAGACTAAAACTGTACAATGTTTCGTGAAATGCTAGCTTTTAACAACTTATTTTATAGGCGGTTATAAAGAGGGATGAGGGTAGGTTAAGTAAGACAACATTTTAGCTTGAGGCGTGCAGACAATAAAACGAGTAAAGTTTTTACACTTTCCATAAAACATTACAGCGGCTTCCCTATATACTTCTGGTTATCATCCTAGACCATAAAATGTAAAGAGAATTCAAACTGAATTCACTGTTTTCGAATTATTAATGAAACACGCTAGAAAATAACATTTTATGATGAATAAATTCAATAACGCGTAAAATCATTTTAGGGTCGTCACGTTAAGCAAAATATTTAACAAATGTATAAAAATGTGAAGGCTTATTTTTTTTAGATACTAATTATCTTACAACACTGAATTGCTTGTTGGCCTTCTGATGCAGCACAGTGATCGGCAATACTAGGCCACGTAAGCAATTAATGCTAACTTAGTGCAGGTAGTCAAATCTTACTAACTTATTGTACACGTATGCAATGCCAAAGGTCTGGCCGTATGCAAACTAATAACTTCTCTTCTTGTTGTTAGAACCTAAAAAGAACATTTGGACATCGTGTGCTTTGTACTGACCTCTCTCAACGCCATACATTTGCGATCAAATCTTTAACTAGAACTTGGGGACAGTGAATGAAAGAAACCTTAGTAAGTATTCATTGTACACATTTAGGCTTTCACAACACTTATTCTTATGCCTAAACAAGAGCAGACGTCGATAAACTTAAAAAAAAGTCTTTGCTTTGTAGTTTAACTTTCTGCAGCCAAAAGAAATTTATAGATTTGGCTAATTAGTTAATTTATCGGTATTTCCTTAATCTCTTAATTATCTGAAATAATACTAAATTTACACTGGGTTTAATGAAACTGTGCAACAGATTTCCTAAATGTGCTTTCGTTCAGGATTAAAAAATGATCGCCGTAAAACAGTATACTGTAAATGATTGATCGTGGCCCACAACAGCTCTATATAACAATTATGGTGTATTTTTCGTTTCATGGTAGTGGCAGCTTTATAGTGTAGTAAAAAACTCATTTTGAAAGAGAAACAATAAATGTAAGCAAAACAACTAAAATTCACATGATGATGCGGTTAGTATGGAGTGTGGAAAACATATAATTCACTTATAGAAATATTCGTAAATAATAACTTGTTTTCCAGTCCAGATAACATTGTTTAATCCACAACACGCTAGACTTGCCATCGGGAGGACCCGGGTCCGGAGTAGGCGATTCAGATTGCAGTTTTCCGTGGATTTTCAAAATTGCTTTCGGACAAATTCTACGATAATTCCTTAGTTAAGTCCATGTCCATGCTTTGTCTATTTCCTGTCTGTCTGTGAAAATGTGCGAAGATGTCTTTAATGTCCTCGTAACGGAGTGGTAAGAGCCAAGACGAGAAGAATGGGACCTCTCCTCAGTGCGCTAAACTGCTGTATGGATTTCAACCGGTGACTCTAAAATTGTATTTTTAGGTAGTTGGACGTTAAGACCAACGTACGAATACAATTTTGCAATTTACTAAAACATGTCGTATTTTCAAAGTTATGACAGTCTAAATAAGGGCTGTTTTAGCTATTTTGAGAAGACTGAAAATCATGTTCGTAACAAACGTGCTGAATTTTTAAATTATATGAGCGTAATTTCAAGTGTGTGTTTTCTTCGTAAATGAAATTAATATGAATAATTTAAGCGGTTTTGAATGAAAAAGATTTCGCGTGATACGCTACGTCACAATTTGTGCACCAGGAGAGGACATCTAATAGTTAAGTTACACAGTAGCAAAATGTGAACATTTCTTTACGACTTCAGATATCTATTGTAATAGGTACCTATATAGGATTCATACTCTATACAGTACAGAGTTTGAACATTAAAACGTAATTCCGAATTTATATATTTAATGCTTTGTTTAATATACGTTTCATTGAATTCAGTTCAGATTTACACATCATAAATTTATACTTAGGTAATTCTATCAACAATAATCAAATTTCAAACGTGTTGTCACAAATTTTTGTAATGAAAAATGTTAGCTGTGTAATCGATTGTAAACAGTATTCTGCTAAAGTTTATAGGTGTTAGTTTAAAATGCATGTGCTATGTAAATATGTTACGTGCGAAAAACAAAAGAGAAGTTTCTTACGAATTGTTAAAACAGTTATGGAGGACTGAGGGAGAATTTTTAACTAAAATCTGAGAATTACGGAGTGTGCTGTCCAACTGCTAATCCTACTGAATGAAGGATATCCAGAAATTAGTTCTTAAGGATTTTGAGACAGCTTCCGATTTGCTTCTGTAGAGATTATTCCGGTAATGTAACATTTGCTAATACCAGCACAGAGTCTATTAGTTCTTTTTGTTTGAATAAGTCATTGACTTGAAACAATAATTTCTGCTATTATTAGTTTTGTGATTCTTTCTCCTTCACATTGGTAAATTGTCCTAGTGTTACTTTTCAGTCAGCGATATTTTATCGTTCTGTTTCTGTCCGAACTCCACCCTGTAAAATAAGATAAAACAAAAAATTAATGTAGTGACTTAAACGAAGTTATTACTAGCATTACTATTATTCTTACAATAAAAAATATCGTGTTGTGTAAGTGGTTTTACATTTGTTTAAACAGATGGTTTACGTACGATCGTGTTATAATTCATACTGGCCGAACCCAGAGTCTCATGTTTTAGATGGATAACAGCCAGACACTAAAAATTCAATAATAATACTATACTCACAGCAGTTCCATCATTTTTATTATGCTGGTATCAAGTAACATAAAAAAAGATATATCATACTCTGTTATTCAAATAGAATTTCCACTTACTCGATACACACGTAGTACCTTTTACAGTGACTTAAAATTTATGTAGTTTGCTCATACTGTATTCAGCCAAGTACGGTGAATTTAAAGTTGTTGATTCGTGTCTTGTTTAGTAATATTTATTCTTGCAATTAGAATACTTCACTACATGTTTACGCAATGCTTAATACATGTAGGACTAATTTTTATACAGGATGCCACGCGTGGCAGTACGTCAGTTAAGTGTTAATAAGAAAAGTGTCAAAAATATTCACATGCAAAGCTTACAATACAAGAATGGCTTCTGACTAGCATAATTAAATCAGACAAGTGAGATTGTGCTACACCCATGATTAAAGAACATAAACTTATGATAATGTGTATGTGAACTATTTGGCCTATTATATATAATTTTTTCTGAGTTGGGCTGAAAGTAGTTCTGAGTTTAATAGAATCAGGAAACATACGCCATTGGAATTGTGAGCAAGAATAAGGTTTCTGTGTGATAATGTTGACATATGTTTATCAATGTAGCGAGTTGAGTATGTGACGAAAATATGATACCAAACAAACAAATTGATATTATTCGATATCCTGAACAATAAGTTTAGGATCAACATTACGGTCAGAAAATTGAACAAACAAGTCTTGTAAGAAACAGACAAATAGTGAATTCTGTAGTTTAAACTAGAATTATTTTGTTTGGAAAGAAAATAATTCGCTCAAAATTGATTGTCGTGTAAGGCTCTCTTGTATTTACTATTTTTTTTATCGATATTAATTGTTTACGCCTGAACGAGAGCAGGTTTAAAAAATCTGTTTGGCAGTTTTGTTTACAATCGTCTTCTCCTCGTTGGCTTATTTTTAAGGTAGTAAATGCTATGGTTTTAAAGAATTGTTGTAATTAACGAAATTCTGGTTACTTCAATTTTTAGTCGAAACCATTTAATTTCATTTTTTTTGTTAAATTAACTAGCACGGCAAAAATAATTTAAAAGAAAATTGTCAAACATTTTTTAAAAATATTATCTTATTTAAGCTTGAAAAAATATTACAAACACAGCAGTAATTTGAAAGCATGGCATTTTATTTAATTGACTACCATAGGGATAAATAGTATGAATTAATGTCACTTAACTCTCAAATACATAAAGGGGAAAGAAAACACATTTTTTTAAAACTACGCGAAAGACTAGCATGGAGTTAATAAAGATAAAACTGTGGGTTTAGTAAGGTAATCTTGGTCTCATACTACATAGCAAGATGTAGTACACTAGGAGCGGTGTCCTACTTGTAGACTCACAGGCAACTAGAGAATCGTCTCAAGTTCTTCTCATATGTCATGTACAGCGTTCTTCAATACTTCTGAGAGCTTATCAGCCCTGTAACAACTTCTGTTTGTGACACGATGGTTTTACAACTGCAAATTGTAACCTTGCTGAGACCGCAACTAAATAGTTACACTCTTGAATATATAATCCAGCTTGTGGAAATCTGTCAGAAGAAAACCTTACCAGATTTACTATCCCAATTGTTCTGTTTCATTATGCAGCTTAGAACAGAATTCTATCCCTTGATCAACAAAGAAAAAAGTAGGTAGGCCTACTTAACGTATAGTTAGAACAATGTGGCACAGTCTTCGCTAAGAGGAAACGGTGTTTCGAATACGTTGTGTACACTGTTATGATTACAAAACAAATTGGCTGAAAATAGTTTTATTAACATCGGCAACGTTGAAAACGGCTCGTCGTAAATTCAGCACCAATTATTTACGACAATGTCAAAATACTTACTTTTTGTTCACATAAATGTGCCGACTTGAAACGTAATAAAAACAGTTCTGTGACGTTCGAAAGACGTGTTGGAGAAAATTCACTACAATGTGATTGTAAATATAAACACAGGAAAGTAAACCCCTACGGATTTAATACTTGGAGCCAAAACAGGAATATTAAATTTTTTGTAGTCTGCCGATTACCTTTAAAATTGTTAATAACGTTCTTGTAGTTTTTAGGTATACTATTACAACATAAATAAATGTATATTTTCTAGCATGTATTTGACGTAAGATTTTTTTTGCAGTGTGAACATTACTCGTTACTGTAAACTTAAAAAAAAAAAAAAAAAACTATATCAAATAAATATGATATTTAACATAAGTTAAAGAGATTTCTTAATCAAGCTGTTTAATTAATGCCGTGTGAGTTACAGACTGCAATATTCATGGAAATTAAAATAAATATGTACACATTCAAATCGCGAATAGCTGAGACGTGCGAATACGGTTACTCATAAGTCAAGTCAACAGCAGTTTCGTCACAAGTCAAAATTAGGTATACAATACCAGATCCGTAAAAATCACATATAGTATCCTGTTGATCGCACGTGTTAAAAGGGAATTGTGAAAAGTCGCTTAGTTAACACGGTGACAGAAAACACTAAAGTTTCCCAGCGTCCGTTCAAGGAATATAGAAGCTAAAATGTTTACGATCACACCTTAGCTAACGTCTGGCGAGAGAATATCCCGGTTACGTTGCTAAGCTTTATCTGACAGGTTACTTTCCGTGATTAACTCTTTGGCCAACTTACAAGGGTGAACATTATGACATTTATCCTACTCAGTAATGCACATTCGCCAATACTACCAAGACGGCTAGTGTGTGAAGACGATTTAAATTAAATTGTGTTTCTAACATGAGACAATTATTACATTCGTAACCTATCTCCATTTGATTTGTGCAAATATATATAGATAAGTAACAGTAAAACAGTTTTAATCGCAATAGTATATTTAAAATCCATTGATATTTGTTTGCTGCTGGGTTTTATAATTTGAACTATTTCATCACACAATTTTTTATAACATTTATTCACTGAAAAATTCATCTTCATTTATTTTATACCTGAATACGTAGGTCTGCATGTAAAGTTAGCAAAGCAGGCATACGCTAGGGTCGCACCAATAATTTATTTACATTTGATCCACATTTTTAAGCTTAAGAAGTGTTTCGCAAATCATAGGATTTTGTTCGATAGGTAAGTAAAATTAATTTGATTAATAGGGTAATCAGTTGGAGCACACGCTATTAACGATAGAGAACTAACGATGCAATATATTTGACAGGTAATCTATTGACTGTTTACATTGTAGATAGTATGTACATAAAATTCTATAATAACGAATATATTTTACGGAAGCGGGGGTTATAAATAATTTTGAACCAATCTTTTTATAGTATCGTATGTTCCCGCGTGGATACAGGTATTATTTATAACTATTATTTTTAACCACTATTCAAATCAAAGTTATCTAACTAATTTTAACGAAAATCTGTTTCGTGTTTTGCACATGTCAAAGTTTATTATACTTTGTTTTAATATACTATGTAAAAATTTACTTATGATACGATATTCGTGGATGCATATTTTACATATTTTTCATTTACTGCTAAGTGTAAAGTGCAGTATTTTCACTATTTTTCACATAATCCTAAGAAAAATTTATGTTCTTTATCCTACTGCAACAAAAAATTTTAAATTAAATTTTTACGAAATATTTTTTAGTTATGGCATAGATTATGCACTACATAACAAGAACAGCATTCAGAAAAAACATAGTTTATGTTAATTGTAGAGGTAAAAATATAAAATCTGTTCGTTAATGATATTTTGCCTAACGTTCTTTTGAAGACATAATAATACAACACTTTACGGGTTCTCTAAATACGTACGAAAAAAAAAAACCTTCGCTGTATTTGGATGGCGCCAGTCGAAAAAAAGGAAGAAAACAGGGTAGGTAATTTTCCTTCTTACGGATCATTTGAGAAACTCATTATCAGAAAGTTAGTAAATAAGAAAAGTATAATGAAATTACAAAATAAACATGGGCTCAAAAATGGCATAATTTATTTTATGTTTCCGAATGGCGTAGCAAATGATCATTAAGGTTAGTTAATATCAAACTGATTTATTGCCCGATAACTTTTTGATATGCTGCCACGTTTGTGACTTCAGAAGAAGTAAGCTTGCCCTTAAATGAAATAAACCGACACATAGCTAACAGTTGTTTACAAGGTTTCATTATTACAATAAAATTCAGTGGCAGGTTTAACATAAAATATGAAGATTTAAAATTTAACTGTCATAAAAATAAATCCGTATTGATAAACGTTTATGCCAGGATTCAGTAGGATTTTAAATCTCTTCAGTATTGCTAAACACAACAAAATTAAATTATTAAAAGGTTTCTATACCAGATTAAGGAAGAAGCGTTTTTATAGTATGAAAGTAGCGCATTACAAGTAAATCACGCAAGGCAAACAGGCATTCAAATGTGGCAGCGTAGCGTAATATGATTAAGCGAGTACTTAAGTAGTCTAAAGGTTGAGCATACGTTGGGCATAGTGTATGTATATTATATTATTTGATATGTTCCGAATTTATAGCTTACAAATGAAACTTTGCTTCTAAACTTCTGGCGAACACAGTGCGTATATTTCCGCAGTTATTTTACGAGAAAGACTACAACTTTTTAATACGAATGCGCCTCGGTTGTAGGTCTATACACTGTAGGTATGCACGATCTATGTATGTATGCAAGTATGTATGCATGTATGTACGCATGTATGCTTGTGTGTACGCATGTATGTATATATGCATGTATGCATGTATATGTATGTATGCATGTATGCATGTCTGCATGTATGGTATGTATGTATGCATGTATGTATTCATGTACGTATGTATGCATGTACGTGTGTATGTACGTACGTATACACGTATGATGTCTACCGTTTTGTTTCACATTGAATTCTTCACTCTCCGATAAATTTGCAGAAATATTAGCAGATATACCATTCACAAAAGAAGCTCAGCAGATCAGTACAATCCCCTCCTCCCTTCGTAAAAGAGACAGAAACATTTGGCACTCAGTCGTTATTCTCTCATAAGAACGTACTTCTGAGATATTCTTGTTATAACTTCAACGATACTTCAATTGAATCGGCATCGAATGCCGGGAATTGCCGTAAGGATTGGCAGTTTTCAAGCCTCTATTTTACGAGACGCGACACAGTTAGAAAAATTGGCCGCGATTACATCTATAAGCGTAACTGACTATAGTTAAAGGACTTTTGTTGAGCAGAGAGGATTCAATTTGGCAGACAAGTTGAAGCCAATAAGTGCTTTAATGGTACAATGCCAGACTGGATTCAACATGGAGCAAATGCAAACCTTTAGTGAAAGTGGACTGAAATGTGTTTATAGTAAATTTTCTATCCAGATTGACATGTAAACATGGACTTAATCCGTGTCTAGAGACATCTCTTTGCAAAACACTGAACTACAGAACAACTGACTGTAAAAAAAGCATGACGCGAATCATTTCTAAATATTTTGTTAGAATTTATCCGTCAAGATATTTATTTCGATAATTTTGCGCTTCCAATTATTTTTATAATATAAAACAGTTGTATTTAGCTACCCCAGGACGATTCTTAAACTCTGACGTAACCGAAGAAACTATTTCAAACTGCGACCGCTTCGGTTTCGTTCAGTTCAATCCGATGGGTGTTCAAAGTAAATGTTTTAATCCGGATTCTACAGTCCAGGCCTCCACGCCAACTGGACTGGATTATTCACTCCACTCCTACTTCAGTTCAGTAGGGAGGTGATTAATGTAAAATTTGAATCTAGATTCTTCAGTTCACACATAGTTCAATCCGGATTGAAATGTTACTCTAAACGTTATACATAAAAACTCATGACAACGTGCTTGGAAGCAAATTTTATATTTACATTTTACCGCCATTCCCTAAGAAGCATAGTTGACCGTGTCCTAAACGAAAATTTTAAATTGGTAGGTAGAGATCTTCTACAATCCTCCAATGAAAACATGACACAAATAGCGGAAAACCTATTTATATAAGCCTATGATAACCTTCGATGTCCGTGTTAGCAATCACGGAAAAAGTAACAAGAATAGGTCAGCATGAAGTAAAGAAATATTACAAGCAGAACACACCAACATTTCAGCAAATGTACGTTTACTCTTATCGAAGTAAAATCAATTTATTTGCACATAGGGACATGGCTGCAACATAACAGTTAAGTTGGTTACCAATAGCAGACGACAAGTGTTAAGGCAATTACATTTTATCAGGTGAGGTTGTGATTTGCTTTAGCAAATTTTCTGCGTGCAAATAACGGATAATGGGACTAGTATATATTTTCACTTCGTAAATTTTTGAATTTTATTAAGTCTTAGTTGGAGAGTAGGAAGTCATTGACTCTGCTGTGGGAAGGCAGGGGTTCGGTTATTTCGCAATGAGCGCTTGCCTTAGTGCCAGATGCGCTGACCACTTTTAGGAAGTTGCCTGATTTTCGCGGGTCAGCCACCTCTCCTAGCAAGAGAAACTGCTTCTCACCTGGTAACAAGAGGCGTTAGTTGTGAACCTCAGTGCCCGGGTGTTGACCACACCAAGGTTACTAACCAGAGCTTTGCTGACTCGGCAGGAGAGTCCGCGTCAACGGGGCTGTTGGACACCATTTTCGGGGAGTTAACCTATGTCGTCTGCCGGGAACGGACGTGCTGTCGGGACCGGAGGCCTGACGGGAACCTCAGGCTGTTTGAAATGCAGTTTCGGACGTGAAACGTTAGCCTTGGGTTGGCTACCGCCTGCTGAGAGCTAGAATGTCAGTGGTGCACTCGATTAGCGAGTAATTAGTGAAAACCGTAGTGTTGGCGTGTTGGCGTCGGCATAGAAGCCTGTTTCCAAGGGCTTGGCCGGGAGTTAAGGTTTGGACGCCCACGCCCTGGCGGTAGAGAATTGACGCCACAAATCTTAAATATTCAGCCTGTCGAGACTATGGCGATAAGTTAGTGGTAAGTTCCCTAGTGTTTTAAGGCAGACAGTACAGTTAAAGATAGACGGTAAAAATGTAAGTCAAAGTTAATGTACGCGTTATTGGTAAAATCAAGTAAAAAGAAATAGGTAAAGTTTAGGATTTAAATTTATTAGTTGTAAAAAATTAAAAGGGAGAGAGGGAAAGCCTCAGTCTGAACACCCACACACACGCGAAAGATAAAAGTTTTTTTTTGCAAATGAAACAAATAAATGTGATAATGTTTTCTTTAAGTATTTTCTAAATGGAAGTCTTAAATGTTGCCGATTTTAACCATCTCTGAATAATCGTTTGTTGTTGCTTTAATTAATTCATTACTTGGCCCTTTGAAATTTCTATAATGTTTAATTCTGTTCAAATAATTGTTGATTGATAATTGTCAGAACTTTAACCTGTTAAAATCAGTCGTATTAAATTGTCATAACTTTTCTAGTCACTTACTGGCATGGTTAATTTTTATTTGTGACTACTCTTTTGATTAATAAATTATTGTTTTTAGTCAATAAATAATAGTTTTCTTTCAATGAAGCCGTACGTGTATTAATAAAGTTATTCATTAAATTATTTTGCCCTAACTTTCATAAATTTTCATCCTAGTGTTAAGTTGTCCAACCATTTGTTTCCGGTGTTACACAGGAAAACACACGTACTTATATTGAGTACGTTACCTTTACCATCTTCTTGGTATCTTCTTGCACAATCTGTAGAAGCGAGTAGTCTCATGATGTTTTGTTTTACCCTGATAGATATTTTAATCTACTCTTTTCCCCAGAAATTAGGCCACTTTTAGGTTTTTATTTATTCTGGTTCAATTCCAGATTTATTCCCCGATGAGGCCCTCGTGACAATATTCAAGGACAAACAACTGCTTTATGTGAACTATAGGGGTAAATTCACTAATAAATGACATACTGAATAAAACCTGTCTAGGTTACTAAAGCCCACGCACTCTTTAAAATATAGATGAGTTTTTCTCCAATTTTCATATACAGAAATGTATGCCAAAAATTTATGTCTTAATCCCGACCATATTAGAGCAAATGTTTGCATTTGTACTATATATATATATATAAATCGCAAAATGTGTTGGTAAGCGCATAACTCAACAACGCCTGGACCAATTTGGCCAATTATTTTTTTTTTTTTTATTGTTCGTTGAAGTTCAAAGATGGTTTTTACGGCGAAAAAAATTCGAATAATTGCCGGAAAAAAATCCCTTAAAAACAGTAGAGTCAATTTGAGCTTTATTGCTATTGTTATTTAAACAATGTAGGTATGTTCCTGTGATCGAGGCCTTAAGGCCATGCCCGGTAGTTTTTTTTACGTAGGTGCAAAAAACTCAAAAAGTTTTCAACCAAATGGGTTGAAAAAAATTGAGAGCGTGTGAAGTCATACTATGCACAATTATACGTAGGCTTTAAAAAAAATTAGTCGTTTGCCAGTAAAAAAAAAAAATATTTTGTGCCATTTTGGCTCATTTTCATGCTAAAATATGTGATACTTTGGGTGCAAGAATCTAAAAATCCATTGTGTTCATTGCAACGGAAAAATTCAGATAGAAACTTTGATGTATAAGTGACAAAACAATGTAGCGATTTTGTGATAGAGATATTAGTTCATTTTGGAAAAATTATTTTCGAAAT